>JBBPCZ010000040.1:3376088-3389438 GCA_037974445.1 Brycinus macrolepidotus | reverse complement strand
AGGAGAGATACCTTGGAGTGAGATATTGGGGGGGGGGGTGGCCGATGTCGGGAGCGGTGAGTGAAAAAAAAATTACAACACAGAAGAATGTCAGATTTGGCGTGAGATTTCTTTCTTGCACGTGAGAGGCTGAATGCGTGACTGTCACGCCGGATGCATGAGAGTTGGCAACCCTGTAATAATATTTGTTAATTTATTCAATGTTTACATGTTTTCAGTGTTACACAATGAGTATTTCTTAATGCATCTGCGTATGTGTGTATGACCTCTATTTTACAGGTTGGCCCAAAATCAATGCCCAACATGACCCACTGCTTGTGTGACCATAATACTTTTTATGGAAGTTCCTTCTTTGTGATGCCCAATCATGTAGACCTGTCTAAAACGGCGGCCCTCTTCGCTACTGTGAAAGAGAATTACGTGGTTGTTGTTGTCCTCAGTGCTTTCTTTCTGCTGTATCTGATTATCGTGATGTGGGCATGGTACGCAGACCGGAGAGCTCTCAGAACGGTACCGAGTCCAAGACCTGTCTAAATCATGCATCCAAATTTCCATTAAACATACAAACCCCAGAAAGAGATGGACGTGTTTCTCTGACTTTTTCAGCGGAAAATGACCCTGCTGGAGGACAACCATCCATGTGCCCATTACAACTACCTGCTAAACATACAGACAGGCCATCGCAACGAGGCAGGCACCTCCGCGAAGGTGAGCCTAAGTGCTTTGACTGTCCAGGACCACCATTGGGCAGGTATTATTTGGGTGGTGGATCATTCACATGTCACCACTGGGTTGTCAAGAGGATGACTAACACAGGGTGGATCAACATTTTAGATGTATCAAAATAAAGTGGAAAATTAGTGAACAATAAGTGTCCTAACGTTTGACTGGTAGCGAATGTATTGTAGCAGTGTCAGTAACTCCTGTATTTCTACTTATATAGCATACATACACTGGTCAGCCATAACATTTAAACCAGAGACAGGTAAATTGAATGGCACTGATTATCTTGTTACAGTGGCACCTGACAATGAGGGGAGGGGTATAGTAGGCCGCAAGTGAACAGTCAGTTCTTGAAACTGAGGTGTTGTAAGCAGGAAATTGTGATAGGATAGACGACTGGGTCAGAGCATCTCCAAAACAGCAAGTCTTGTGGGTGTGTTCCTTATGTGCCTACCAAAAGTGGGGGCAGGAAGAACAATAGGTGAACTGGTGACAAGGTCATGGACTCCCAGTGCTTACTGATGCATGAGGGGAGCAAAGGCTAGCCCATCTGGTCCAATCCCAAAGAAGAGCTACTGTAACACAAACTGCTGAAAAGTGAATGCTGGCTATGATAGAGAGGTGTCACAACACACAGTCCATCACAGCTTGCTTTGCACAGTGCTGCATAGCTGCAGACTGGTAAGAGTACCCATGCTGACTCCTTTCCACTGCTGAGAATGGCACGAGAGCATGAGAACTGGACCATGGAACAATGAAAGAAGATGAAAGGCCTGGTCTGATTAAGTATGTTTTTTACATCGTGTGGATGGCCGAGTGCCTGTGCATCAATTTTCTGAGGAGGAAATAACACCAGAATGCGCTATGGAAAGAAGGCAAGCCAGCAGAGGCTGTGTGATGTTCTGGACAGTGTTCTGCTGGGAAAACCTTGGGTACTGGCATTCATGTGGATGTTACCTTGACACAAATTCCTCACATCTGTGAGATGTGCTGGACAAACTAATATGATCCATGGAGGCACTACCTTGCAATTTATAGTACTTAAACGATCTGCTACGATGTCTTGGTGCAGATACCACAGCATACCTTCAGGGTTCATGCCTCAATAGGTCACAGCTGTTTTAGTGGTACGAGGGGGACCGGTATAATATTAGGCATGGTTTTATTGTTATGGCTGATCAGTGTACGAGGAAAACCAATATACTGTTGTATATTTTTTCATATGTGATGATTTTGGCAGGTTATGATGATCCTAGTGGGCTCTGAAGGGGAGAGCGAAGCTCATCACCTGTCTGATCAGGACAAGCCAGTGTTTGAGCGGGGAGGCGTGGACATGTTCCTGCTCAGCACGCCATTCTCTCTGGGAGAGCTACAGAGCATTCAGCTTTGGCATGACAACTCTGGAGGACACCCTGACTGGTCAACATGCGTTCCAATATTCCTCTTTTTGCATAGGCTTTGAATACATTTTCACATTTTATAAAGTTGTCCTTACCTTGTTGTGTGTGCAGAAAGTCATTTGGCAATGACCATGTTATCACCAAACTATGCTCTCTTTTATAAAAAGCCTGATGAGTGCTCCTCATCTTCCATCTTTCTGCTCTAAATACACAGTGGATAAAATGTGGTTGAAATGTACAGTAAAAATGAACAAATTATGTAAATGAAGTGCATTGTGTTCCTCCAGGTATTTGAACAGAGTAACAGTGCAGGACATGCAAACTCGGAAAGTCTGGCACTTCCTGTGCTCCACCTGGCTGAGACCTAAAAGTGATGGAACGTGTAAAATGACCTTCAACCCAGCTAAGAAGAATGAGATCGCCAGTTTTGGGTATTGAAAAGAGAAAATTTAAAATTATGATTGGGCCAGAAATTAAATGTACAATATTTTCCTCTGGCCTCAAATGTAGTCGATCAGACAAGTCGTGTTTGGCGGATGAAGTTTGGTTCTTTTGGTTTTTGCACTGGAGCCATCACTGCTTGCCCAGTTTGATTGTTAGGGCTGCCCAAAAAATTGGTTCATATATAAACTTTACATTGACGATTAAGTTTAGAATGTTGCACATAATTAAATATTTCTTGAATGTAGCCAATTTCTTAAAGCAGGTCTATGTAGAAGCAAGCCATTCTGATTTGACCATATATATTTGCCCATGGTAAATTTGTTAAATAAATATGGCTAAATGCGTGCCCATACATTGAGATACAAAATGCCTGGCTTCAAACATCAAGGGTGGCTGTTGCTACTGTATTAAACTATGTTACAGTGTCCAAAACCACATAAGCGAGTCTATTCGAGATCGTTTCACCACTACATTTGGGGTAAGGGACAAATCGTGTACATCTGATTTTTGGCCAAACTACCACTTTGATGTTTAGCACTTTCATCCTTATTACTCAAAATGTCTTGGCAGAATTCACTCAGATCATGGCATCCTCTTGTTTGTTCCATATTCACATCAGTTTATATGACTTATTAGTCGCCCATGGTTTATTCTGTGTGAATTCACACTCATTTCCTATGACCCTCCCCAGCAATATTTTCCAAACTCGGACATCCTCTGGTTTCCGTGACGAGCACATTTGGATGTCGATAGTGGACCCCCCACGGCACAGCCCCTTCACCCGCGTGCAGAGAGTGTCCTGCTGTATGTCGCTGCTGCTGTGCACCATGGCCATCAACATCATGTTCTGGAATATTCCTACTAATGAGGATTCTCCAGTCATCTTCAAGATAGGTCAGAGAGCTTCCCTAGAGCAATCAACATCAAAGTGTAGATTTCATACCCTTGACTTACATCATCTGCCGCTGTGCAGTTTTAGGGCACTCAAAGTCAAGTGTAGGTGGCCATGAACATCAGGGACTGAGGTTTTATATAGATTGACCATCAAAAGTACGGGGACACCTCACTCATCAAAATGTTATTAAAATGAACAATCGTGTTTCCTTTGTCAGTCCCTAACTAACCAGGTTTGTTTTACAGATGAATAATATCACACTGTGAATATATATGATTTATAAATTCCTTCTCTTGGGAGTAATGGCAAATCCTACGTATCCCCTTCTTGTGGTGTCTTTGGGCCAAAAGAGTAGCAATATGAGCTTTTATCGATAGTTATAAATAATTAAATGGTTCTTGACTTGGATGTACTGTTCTAGAAGAGATCTTCACATTTGTGGAGGTTCTTTAAACTTAAAAAATGTTTTTCATTTTCATATGTTTTGTAGACAAAAGTCAAGTCAAGTGTTTTTTGCTCATTTCTCAGCATCTTTGATAGGAAAAGGCACTAACAGCAATATGTTACAAAAAACTACACAATGTTCAGATACATGACACCCTAAAATGAGTGCAGAACATAAATTAAAATAAAAACACCAGACAAC
This sequence comes from Brycinus macrolepidotus, assembly GCA_037974445.1. NCBI lineage: Eukaryota > Metazoa > Chordata > Actinopteri > Characiformes > Alestidae > Brycinus > Brycinus macrolepidotus. Next base: position 3,385,330 of record JBBPCZ010000040.1, on the reverse strand, counting down.
AAACCCACAGAACAACAAATACACAGGACGCTAACTAGAGTATAAAATATATATGTGTCCAAGCAAAACATGTGGAGGAACTAGTGTAAACGGTTCACTAAAAAGTCCTTTGGGGAACCAAAAGTTGTTCTCACTCCGAAGAAAAAAACTTCTGGCACCTTAATTTTTAATTTTAAGCACAAAAAACATTTGATTCAAATGTTAGACTTAGCAACTAACACTCCAACCTGGGAAGCACTTGCCTGGGAAGCTTTTGAATGGTGCTATATTACTTGCACCAAAAGTGTGATTCAAATACACACTGTGACTGAAAATGCACCATTCAGACTGAAAAATATTTATCCTAAAGAAGTTAAGTTTATAAACATCTTTAGAAATATCTGACCAATCGCTGGCACAGTTAGCAGATGGAGTTGCGAGCTCTCCCCTAATTATGCTAACAACAATGTACAGTGAAAGTTGTAACTGGCCAAGTAGAGTAATATAATGAAGCTGCTACCAAATAAAACCCATGCACATGTACAAGAGTGCTTGATCAGCTGACGTTTCTGTCTCTTTGCTTTCACAGGCTCTTTTTCCCTCACCTGGCAGCAGTTAATGGTAGCAGTGGAAAGCGCACTGCTCATGTTTCCTATCAACATACTTATAGTGACCATATTCCGCAACATCAAGCCTCGTATTCCTTCCCTTCAGGAGAAGCCGCAGGCCAACGAGTGCTTCAAGCCACCCGCTGTTTCCATGCAGACTATTCTCAAGGTGCTCTACATTAGCCGGCGTCAATCTCTACTGTATTATTGTAGATTTGCTATCTTTAGCGTAAGCTCTTTTGCAGATATGACCTTGGCCACTTTGTAGTGTAGCAGCTCTTCTAGATACATCTTTGAAAGTGACAAGTTTACAGCAGTGAAAACTTCTACATTAAGGTTTAAACACTGAGGTCTTACGTAAGGCTTTACGTTTTTCTTCTTTTAGGACACACAGGACATGATGAATCTTCTCCACAAGAGCCCCAGATGTCAAGCGGTGGTAACGCAGCAGAGGCTAGAGTCAAGTGCAGACCTGCTCATGGCTCTAAATCAAGTGCATGAAGTCATTCAGATTATGCAAGGTTCCTCTGTCACTGACAACCATTCCACTTGTGCTTATAGCAGCTTATCGTCCATCCTTTGAAATTCTAATATCAGACTGAAGAGGACAGGAGATTGCAATAAATGTTAAGATCTCTCAAAATGCAAGACTTGACGTGCATTCAGTTCGGTTTTATATAGTGCTTTTCATAGCTGATGTCGCAGAGCAGCTGAACAGAATCATGCTGTGAGCCCCTAGTGAGCAAGCTAAGGGCAACAGAGGTGAGGAAAACCTCCCTAAAGCTGGAGAAAGAAGCTTCGGGAGGAACCAAGGTTCCAAAGAGGAACCCATCCTCCTCGGATCGCAGGAGAATAAAAAAATGCCACTATGGCGATGGCCTTCAAGAGGCCTTAGTGTACAGACTTAATCACTGATGAGCAGTTAGCAGCCTATAGCTAGCAAAGTAGGAACAGTCTGCAGCAATAGCATTTGTTGGAATCTGTGTGAGGAGTAGTTTGAGTAGAGGGTGGCAGCACATGTAGATGACCCAGGGTGGTCAAACTGGTCTGGAGTGCAAGGGTTGTAGTAAATGTTAGTAGAAGCAACAGTTTCTGTTGGAGTCCATGAGTAGTAATAGCTTTTGGATGGGGAGGGGGTAGAGCACATGTGGGTGGTCCATGCTGAAAATGCAGCCAATTTTAATAAAGGGCCTGTATCATGGAATGTATTTAACAGTTCAGGTAGCGCTGGTGCCTCACAGCAAGAGGGTTCTGGGTTCTGAGTTGCATGTTCTCATGTATCTGTGCATTTCTGTGTGAGTCTGTGAAATTGAAACACATGCACGTCAAGTGAATTTAAGATGCTATTTTTCCCCTAGGTGTGTGTGTGTAAGGGTGTTTGTCTATGCGTCTGTCCAGTGATGGACTAGTAACCTTCCTTTTGCCCTAAGGGCGCTGGGAGGCGCCTCAGCACCCCCTGCAACACTGGTTAGGATAAACGGTTCAGATAATGGATTAATGATTGGATGTATTATGTGTGTTTCAAATGTTCAACACATACCATTCACTCCTCAGTCCTTAAAGTCCATATAAAGTAAAGGAGCCTCTTAAAGTCACATGTGAACACACCATAGCACAACAGCACACGGTGTGAACAGTGTGAAATTCTTTCTCTGCATTTAACCCATTCACCAAGTGAAGCAGCGGGCAGCCAGTGGCATGACGCCCAGGGAGCAGTGTGTGGGGACGGTATCTTGCTCAGTGGTGCCACTGGCAGTCCTGGGCTTCGAACCCACAGCCTTCCGATTGCAGGGGCAACTCCCTAACCACCTTGCCACCAGCTGCCCCAAAGCTGCCAAAACCGCCTCTTTATGGTTGTGATGTCACAAACATATTTTCACAAGACTCCCCATTGAACTTAAAGCAGTTTAGCTGCCCACTTGCATTCTTTAAATGTATTTGCAACATGATACACTTTACTGTTGTAGCGTCTTTCAGTTGTTAGGGGAAGGTGTTATGTGTTGGTACATAAAACCATGAGACTTCAAAAAGGCAAACTAAAATTCAAGAGAATATAGACCATATAAGCCCTTTAAATGTCCACAGCAATAGCGACAGCTCTATATTGCAGAAGGGATTATGTTTAGTTGGATTTCACTGAAATCTTTACCCTAAAATCTCTGGTCTTTAGGGAATTGCTTCTTGCAGCACCTCTGTGTACTTGTATTGCTGTGCCATCTACTGTCTGCATTCGCTAAACCAGTACCAGAAGTCAAACTGAAAGCATCTCATCTGTGTCCACTCAGGGGAGAGTGACAGTGACCTGCACTGGGTCCACTGCAGCCGCTTCGTGTTTTACTCCATGTGCCATCTGTCTCTGTTGCTGGAACATGCTGGAGAGAAGACTTTTCCACACCCGGAGGAGCGCCAGCAGGCCACCAACATTGTGCACCTGATGATGAAGAAGGCTGAGATGGTGTTCACCAGCCATACAGTGCAGAGGTCAGGATTCTGTTTGTTTATTTTTTATCTGTTCCAGCATTATTACGATTATAATTTACAAAAAAAATATTATCAGAAGTCTACTGCTGTTTTAATGCTCTATGAGAATGCAACGATGTCATCACATCATTAATTACTAATCTAATCAGCTTTCTGAGATGAAGCGGTTGTAATCATGCCAGGACTGGAAACCACTGCACAAGTAACAAGATAATAATGCCTGGAATGGACTTAGTGAAGCAACAACATTCAAAAGCCTGTTGCAGGCCGGGTTGTGTTCTCTCTCAGTCTTGTTCGATTTTCCATAAAAAAAAAAACTGTTCCTGTCAGTCTCCATCCTTGCCTCTCTCTCATCTTCTCTCTTCCAAATCAGTTTTTCATTTCATGTCCACCATGCACTATCACTTTTCTTCTGTTTTCTATTGCTGTTGTTTGATGCTCATCAGGCTGTTTTGATCTCTCCCTCATCCATTTTCTCAGTTCAGTTCAGTTCAGCAGCTCTTTTTTGTGCTTTTACAAGTTCTTGCATCAGACCATTCAGATAGAAATCATAAACAATTAGTTGCTCCAAGACGAGAACATGTCCATGTCCATTTGTTATGCAACTATTTTTGTTATTGTTACCCTAAATGTACAATTTGTAAGTTTCTACATTCCCACTATTATGTTTTTTGGGGGTTTTTTGAGGGGGGGTGGAGTTGGTTTGTCATGGAGGACCTGTGTCAAGCACAATTTTGCGATTTCCCCGCTCAAACACTCCTGTTATTTGCCAGATTTAGTGAGTGTGCTTAACGAGTGTTGGATACTGGCTCTCCAGGACCGGGCACCCCTGTTCTAAGTGAAAATAAGTACATTTTCTCTACAGCTGTGGTTCCCAAACCCAGTCCTGGAGAGCCACTGCCCTGCACAGTTTCAGATCTCCTCTGCCTTCAACACCTGATCCAGCTCTTGAAGAGCCTGGTAATTATGTGATGGTGAGCTGGATCAGATGTGTGGGGACAGGGAATAGTTGAAACTGTGCAGTTTGGTGGGTTTGGAACCGCTTATCTACAGGGAACAACCTTGAATATTTACCCAGGGTGCTCAAACTTTTGCACACAACTGTATTTCCATCATTGTAGCCTTAATGACTAATATAAGTGCATATAGCTGCTGTTAGATGATGTCTGGTTAATGGCAGTAATAGTAAACACTGATGTTAAACAAATGATAAACTATTCTACATAAACATACAAGCATGTGTTACCTGAAGCTAGATAGAGTTGTCATGTGCCCGTATCTTTACATGTTGTGTTATATAATATAGATAATCACTATGAGACACCAAGGCTAAGGCTGTACATATGAGTTGTACATTAGAAATACAGAAATTAGACAGCTCTAAATGAAACAGACCTTGTCCAGTAGCAACATGGACTTATTAAAATGCTAACTGACCACAACCATTTACCACTAAATATGACATTAATTCATTAAGAAATGCCCTTTTTCTACCAGATGAGGACAAAAATACAAAAATACAACATGAATCACTTGGTACAGTAGTTAAAATTTCACCAATCCCTCCCTTGGTATCATTTCAGCCCTGTGTCCATGCCGGCAAGGAAGAAAAAAACAGGCTGCAAGCTGCCCTGGTGGTTTGTTTTTGTTGCGTGGACTCTTCTCCTGGGCATAAGTGGTGTCTCAACCTTCTTCACCCTGCTCTATGGCTTTCAGTACGGGAAAGAGTCCTCCATTCAGTGGGTGATCACCCTCACGCTGTCTCTCTTCCAGAGCATTTTCATCATCCAGCCACTCAAAGTGAGTATGAAGGACATTCTTTTATTTGAAATAATGTTATCGAACTGTTGACTGTGGCGCAATTAATGGAAGCGTTTTGAAACTTCAGGTCGTAGGTCTGGCCATCTTCTTTGCACTCATCCTGAGGCCAGTGGCTGTAGAGGAGAGAGAGGAGGTGGAGCTGCTGCTGCAAGGTAAACACAGGACAAGGGCAACATCTTCCACAATGATCGATCACTACGGCTCTGCATACACAAGAGCGCATGCAATTTTAATCAAACCCCAAGCTGAGACTTCTTTTGCTATGAAGTATTTACAGAGTTAAATCTGGTACTGAATTGTGAATTGTGTGTATATATTTTCATACAGTATGAGAAACCTCTTTAGTGTATTTAAGATTAACAGATCTATGAAGTTTCAGATAAATTGGCTTAATAACTTAGCCATGAAGTTTGAATTATTCTGTTTGGTGTACATGGCTTCTATTTTTCATTAGCTACTCGAATGCAAAACTAAAGAAACAAACTCCAGACACTGAACGTGTCTTGGGTGACTGACTGCAATTGCAGTAAGGGGAAAATGTAGATTTTTTTTTCCCCAAAACTATCACTTTAAAAAGAGGGCTGTGATTTTATGGTGCTGTTTGGGCTTCTTTGTGCAGAACAACGAGAAAAATGCAAGCTGTATTGTGGACGACAGATGTACTGATACATGCGGAGGAAAGAACGGGACAAAGTGAGGACCTTCCTTGAAGATGTGAAGACATGCAAAGCTAAAAATATAGGTTTTAATTTGAAGACCCTGTTTACACCTGGTCACTTTGGGTGTCTTGAGTATCAGGATCATATCTGGATGAGGCCGAGCCTCATAATGCAGGTGTGAACACACCCAAGACGCATTTTAAAGGGGTGATCTGCATTTGAGCCACATGTTGTAGTAGTGTGAAAGCATCCATGTCTCCAATACAAATTCGACAAACAAAACCCATTCCACTACCATGATGACCCGTCCTCCCACATTACATTACAAGTGCTATTATGTAATGTAATGTGGGCATCGCTGCTCTTTCAGTTCATTTCATGGGTTTCTCGCCTGTAGTTTAATTTTAGTTTTGCAACAATACACTGTGTTTTAATGCATGTGGTTCATGACACTGATGAAGGATCTTTATTCTGAATGTCCTTTCTTTTGAATAGAAAAGAAAAGGGAGGAGTAGAGTAGGTGATTGGTTGTTGTAAATACACTGATTTGCATATTCACCACATATTGATCAGATTTCAGTCTGGCTGACCAGAGACACATTTGACTTCTAAGTGTAAGAACATGTGGCTAAAATGTGATCAGTATACAGTCCAGATACCAGTCAAATGAAGTGACTAGGTGTTAACAGGGTCTGAGATGTAGATGATAGTGTAGGTGGAAGTCGTATCTTCTGTATAATGACGTGCTGTTTAAGTCTTTATTTTGCTGTCACAGCAAGCATCCAGTTTATTAGCAGCTGTTGCAAAGGAATATACTGTATATCTGCTATATACTTACGTTTGGTCACTTTTGGAACAAACCCTCATATCTCCATGATGGTAATTTCTAACGGAGCTTACGGTAAAATATTCATTTCTAAGTGATTTTGGATGCTTTCTATTGGTCAGTTCATCATGAAGTGTAAAAATGTAAAAAAAAAATTAAAAAAAAAGTCAAAAACTTTGTTCCAACAGTGATGTTTTACTGAACCTTTAAAACTGTACAAGATTAAAACATTTACTGTAAGTCTAGCACAAAGTCAGAAAGGTCTATCTGACAAACTGCAGATGTGTAGATACAGATTGGTCCACACAGTACGGGTTTTGCTGATCATGTCCTCTTTTCTCATAATCATTACAACTCTGTAATATTAGCATTTTCATTTACATGCTTCATTTGAAAATTAAAGAAGTAGTCTGCTTTTTTGATCTGGCAGAGATGACATACACTCCAGTGGGGTTTGATATTTATCCCACAGTTGCTTTGGGGCAAGTCGGAATTCTGTTAGAAATCACAGGAGTAGATTATCTCGCTACCATTCTGTGATTCCTGCCTTTGTTATTTTGCCTTAAACGGTCAGGATTCCAATGTATGTTTCTAACTATATGTTTCAAACAACCACTGCAGGGAATATGTCAAGCACTATGTTACATTAAATATTATTTGTGTTGGTATTAGTTGTCCATTTTAATTTTGCACCAAGCTATTTCCTTAAAAGTTCAATGAAAATGAAAAAATGTACTCTCATTCTAAAGATAATCAACAGCCTTAAGAAATGTTGTGATAAACATGTTGTATAAAGCAAATGAAAATGTTCTGTTCATTATTTTTAAAAAGTGACAAATAGACAAGGACCCTCTACAAATAAGTTGCCATTGTCACAATATGATATGATATGATATAATATGATAAGGTCATATGACTGCACTGAACTGGGATCCTATATATTATAACGATGGTGGCTCGCTGTATGGCATCCAACTGATCATCTATGTTTATTAATTGTAATAATTTATTAGAAAGCAAAAGCAAAAAATGCCAGATAAAATAGCATATTTTAATATGATTGTTATAGTATAATACTATACACTACAGCACGTTCATATATACAATATAAAATTATAAAATATATAATAGTTTTAGGTCTACATCAAACAACAATCCTCAGCAATCCCTTTAAGTACAAGTACAAGTATTCAGTGACTTGTGAATGAAATCATTTGCTACAGTGGGGTCCACTGTCAACACTGAAGATCATCAAAAATTACACTGAAAATAATGCATAACAGAAGTATTTTCACTAGTGGTCTGTATATCCAGTATTGTGACCACAATGATGTATCCGAGATTATCAGTTTAAACCTAATAGTCTCTCACTGTATCTGCGGCACTAATAACGCACTGCTCTTGTACTTCCTTGTCCTGCGAGAAGCTAATGAGAGGTGAAATGTTTTAAAACTGTAAATAGCCGTTTTAAGTGGGTGCGACAGTGGAAGACCTTTTCATGAAGACTCAGACAGTGGAAGCTGACGGAGGTTGACAGTGCAGCTCAACCTTCAGCGCATACATGCGCACACACAACAATTAGATAGCTGTGTCATTGCCTCTTTTGCACAAGTCCACCCCCCCTGCTGCGCTGTCCTGCCATGTCCTGTTGTGTCCTGCATGTGTCATCACGCTCCGAGCAGCCTCGGTCACTCTACCGGCCCACGTGTCCTGCCTCGAGTTCAGGCTCACAGAAGCGTGCACCTATTGGCACCCTGGACGGAGGGGTACCTGCCCTGACCTCAGGACAGGAGAAGGGCGAGGGTCTAGTTTCTGACCAGTCAGCAGGATGTACTGAATCTCACAGCTTAATGGGGCTGATGGGGCAGGTGGTGGCCTGGAGGTTAGGGAGTTGCCCCTGTGATCGAAAAGGTTGTGGGTTTGAATCCCAAAACTGCATGTGGCACCACTGAGCACATGTGGCACATGTGGTACCCTTGAGCAAGGTACCGTCCCGACACACTGCTCCCCGGGTGCTGTGTTGTTGGCTGCCCACTGCTTCACTCAGGTGATTGGGTTAAATACAGAGAAGAATTTCACACTGTTCACCCTGTGTGGTGTGTTCACATGTGACAAAAATACCTTGAACTGGTAGAGCACAGAGGACCTGAAAACTGTGCAAGGCAGTGAGTCTTCAGTGGATCTTCCATTTGGTGTCAATACAGTTTCAAACATATTGTGTTCAACATACAGTTAAGTTCAGAACATGCTGGTTTAAACATAGCTGTTGTGAGCAGAATAGAAATGTTTGTATAGTTGTGAAAAAGAAAGCATGTCCTTTTTCAATGGTTTTACATATCAGGACATCATAAAAAAATAACCTAGTCCTTAGCAGGTCCTAAAATGAGGTAAATACAGCCTCCAGTGAACAACAACAAATAACATATTACACAGTGTAGCTATTTATTTAACAAAAACTAGGCAAAAATGCAGAAGCAGTGTATGAAAAATTAAGTACACCATTACTGCTTCAGAGGTTAAGTAGCAGCCAGGTGCTCCTAATCAAATTACCTTGATTAATTGATCGTAAGTAAGTGTGACCAGCTCTATAAAAGCAGAAATTTTGGCAGTTTGCTGGTCTGCAGCATTCACGTGTGTGTTAACACGATGCTAAAGAGGAAAGACATCAGCAATGGCCTTGAAGAAGCTGTTGCTGCCCATCAATCTACGTTTACATTTACGGCATTTATCAGACGCTTTTATCCAGAGTGACGCACATCTGTTCTTCATACCTGTAAAGCTACACTTAAATCATCTGCTTTTAACCAAGTTACTGCTAGCTAAGTTACACACCTTAACAAACCCTGTCAAAAAGAAAAAACAAGTCAG
>JBBPCZ010000040.1:3361917-3375988 GCA_037974445.1 Brycinus macrolepidotus | reverse complement strand
TTGCAAGAGGGAGTTCATTCCACCACTGGGGGGCCAAGACTGAAAAGAGTCTTGATGCATGTCTTCCTCTTCTTTTGTGTAACAGAGGCCCAAGACGAGCGGTGCTTGAAGCTCTGAGAGGACAAGAAGTGACACGCTGCTCGATCAGTGCAGACAAGTAAGGAAGGAGCACGTCCATTCTTGGCCTTGAAGGCAAGTGTTAAGGTCTAGGTAGGGTTATAAGGCCAGTCCCAAAAATCCATCATTTTACAGTGAGAAAGATTATTCACAAGTGGAAAACATTCAATACAGCTGGCAGTCTTCCCAGCAGATTCACCCCAAGGACAAACCGTGCAGTGTTCAAAGAAATGACAAAAAACCCAAGAGCTACATCTCAAACTCTCAGCATGTTAAATGGTAAAGTTCATAACAGTACAATTAGAACAAGACAAGAAGTATGGCTTGTTTGGAAGGGCTGCCAGAAGAAAACCTCTTTGCTAAGTTGCATCTGAACAAACCACAAGACTTCTGGAACAATGTCCTTTGTACAGAGTGGAGATGTTTGGCAAAAAACAAATACAGCAGATCAGCACCTCGTACCAACTGTCAAGCACGGTGATAGAAGGGTGATGATAAGGGCTTGTTTTGCAGCATACATGACCTGGGCACCTTGAAGTCATTGAGTTGACCATGAATTCCTCTGTGTACAAAAGTATTATAGAGTCAAATTTGAGGCCAGCTAAAGCTCGGGTCATGCAACAGGACAATGATCCCAAGCACACCACCAGATCTACAACAGAACAGGTGTAAGAGAAAAGAATCAAGGTGCTGCAATGGCCCCATCAAAGTCCAGCCAGCAAATCACAATGAACTGAAACAATGTTGTAAAGAAGAGTGGGTCATTTTACACCTGAGGTTAGACTTAAATAATTTTAGAGCCTGGTAAGGACCAGATGATTTATGTCATGATAGGTAAAACTACAGAATTGAAGGAGGGTGTACTTTCTTCTTCACACAACTGTATATATGATTTTCTCAGTTTAAAAATGTTGGTATAAAAAGTCCAGAAAAGTTGAAATATCAGCATGTGAAGGGTTTCTGCAGGCTTCTACAAACAACCCCACCCAGAGAAAAGCAACATTACGACAGATGCTAACGAGCAAGCCTGCTAATGTGCGTTTCACCTCACCCAAAACAGAAATTGTTATTCACTAGAACAGGCCACCACCTTCTATTGCTCCATGGTCCAGTTCTGATGCATACATGCCCGTTGCAGATGCTTTTGGCGGTGGATGGGTCAACATGGGCCCCATACACAGTAAGCTGTGATGCATTGTGTGTTCTGACCCCTTTCAATCATGAACTTTTTCAGCAATTTCTGCTGCAGTAGCTTTTCTGTGGGATCAAACAGGCTAGCCTTCCCTCCCCACACGCATCAGTGAGCCTTGGGTACCCATGAACTTGTCACTGGCCTACTGGTTGTCCTTCCTTGGACCACTTTTCGTAGATACTAAACACTGCATACTAGGAACATCCCTCAAGACCTGATGTTCTGGAGACGCTGTGATACAGTCGATTACACATCACCAGTTGGTCAAAGTTGATCAGATCCTTACCCATCCACCCATTTTTCCTGCTTCCAACCCATCAACTTCAAGAACTGACTGTTCACTTGCTGCCTAATACATCCTACCCCTTGACAGGTTCCACTGTAACAAGATAATCTGTGTTATTCACTTCACCTGTCAGTGGTTTTAATATTACAGCTGACCAGTGTATATACCGTACATGGAAAAGTATGTGTCCCTGTAACATGTTTTGTTGAGTTTCTAAATTCTCAATCTTAAAATATTATCATATCCTTTGCTGAGAACACACTTCTGCTGATTTTGACAATTTGGTGAATTTAACATACTGGCCTGCACAACATTTATAGCACTCTTTACATTTTAAATTATTTTCCAACATGTTAAACACACGTAATTTGACTGGGGTGTCCAATCTGTTTCAATATTGAATACAGATATACTGCAACTTTCAATAGCCACTAATCTTTAAAATGGAAAATTGTTTAAAACATGCCCTAGCTATGTAAAGCCTATATTACACTCACAGTGTGAGGTGTGTTATTTCACACTAGATTTGTTACAGAATAAAATTAGATTCATTCTTCCCCATCTGATCCAGCTTTTTCAGATCAGTGCCATCTCTGGACTGGATCTGCATTTTTGAATGAAAAGAGAACAGTTACAGTATATGACAGGCATGATATTTACCCATGTTACACAGCAAAAAGGTTAAACTTTCAAAAGCTTTGTGGTTGGACTTGAACTAAGCAGCAGAAAGGATTAGGGCACCATCTAGTGGTTATTACAATGACCATGTAGTTCTGTTAACGCAATAAACATGTTTTCAACAAACCCACTACATGCACTTAGTTTCAGAGGCTCATCTCACTGAAACACATAAGGTTGAATTAATAGCATACACTGTTAATGGGGAAAAAAGTACTTTCCAACACATAATTCAAAGTAGTCCTTTAATAAAATCATTATTTAGGAGTAGCGTGAGAAACGTTATGAGCAAATATATTTTATTATATGACGATCTGATACGCTTCCAAAACATGCTTATATTAGAACCAAGCATTCCTAAATCCCCCATATTGCTCCCTTAGCTGACGCCAGGGGAAGCGTTACTGTGCAGTAGTGTTACAGGCCTCATTTTCAGATCAGAAAAAATAAAAGGCTGAAAAAAATACTAACACCAAAAGCAGAGCGAATACATAAATAAAACAGTATCAACTAATCCTCTGTATGTCAAAATAGTGCTAAAGCAATCCAAAAGCAATACAGATTCATATAAACAAACGGAAAAAATGATAAAATTAAAACCCCTTACCGAAGGAAAGACTGATATTATTCAGTTAGCGATTTGAATGTCATATTCACTGCACCGGATGACAGGATGGTCACACGTCCCAGAGTGAGGAGTGAAATGGCAAGGCCACAGATGATGAGATAACAAGGGCAAATGCAGATAGACGAGAACCTAAAATAAACTAACCAGGAGGGCTACATTCAGTTTTCCACAGCTTGAATTGCTCACCAGAACCAAACTTAAGAACAGACAGGTGATATCTAACTCTTAGGCCATTTTCACATATCACAACTGTACAGCATTCTTTTCCACAATGTACTCTCTAAAGCAAAAGTGAAACTCCCAGTGATGTTAACTCACACAATGAATCAGTTCAATTTAGGAGGCAGCAAAAGCTAGAACAACTGTGGCATTTGGAGACTCTAACAAATAACTAAGACAAGTATCCACGTCTCGCAAAACTGCTGCCAACAACTCCTCTGTAGTTAAAACAAAGCTATGTCATCTCACTGACATTGTGCAAGTCACCGACACATGACACTAGATAAGGCCCGTTCAGTAATGACGTAGTGCAGGGTGTATACAGGTCATTTGGAACGGCCCTACCACCAATCTGGGTGCCATCAACCACAACAGGTTAAACCAGCCTGTCCTTTAAAATACCTGAAAGACACCTCTGAAACCACAAAGCTTTTTGTTATTGGTTTAAATTCTTGTCTATATCAAATGTCATTCTGTAATCGTGCTGTGAAAATATTGCCCATCGATGACACTGCTACCTATTCGAGAGTGACAAGGCTAAAAGGATCAAATGACGATGATGTCATACCACCTGGGCGTGGCAATGCACTGGCTGTACTACACTATTAATGACGAACTTCCATTTAGCTCTCAGAAAGGCCTTATATGCAAAGTGCTTTAAAAAGGGTTTTCCACTTGCTTTATCCAAATAGCTGTTAGAAGTGAAAAGTCTGGATAACGGTGTACAAATTTCTGCCAGTATATAGTTCACAAATGTTCGAACTCCATTCCAAGTAATGATTAAAATGCTAAACCTCCACCAGAAGTACACCAGAAGGACACCACTGTGTTTGTGAATGAGGTAAGGTTACACTGATGTGTGTTATGAGGGAAAAATCATTGCTGCAGATGAAGATTCGGGTAGATATCTGACCAGGGCTCTTTCCATCTCCTGAAGGGTTCCGTCAACAGGATATGCAGTGGGTACAGCAGGCATCTGGGGGATTAGGTCTTCTTCTTCAGCTCCTCAAAGCGTCGTGACAGGTCGTCAAAGTCAATGTCATCTGAAGCGGTGGTGTTGCCACCCAGGGAGGAGGCAGGGAGTGTGTCAGGAACCGAGGGGAGCTCAGGGAGTGTGTTGTTGTCGTAAATCTGAGAAGATGGACCAGGGCCTGCAGCATGAAAGACAACAGGTTAGGAAGGAAAAAAAAAACCAACACAGAATTAACCTATGATCAATAATGTCTACAATAGACATATCAAGTAAATGTACCTGGGACAACCTGGGAAGGATCAGATGGTTTAACAGCCAACTCATCAATCTTTAAGAAAAAAAAGTTCAAATGTGTTAGACTAAAAAATGTATTGATTGCATCACTTTATAGAGTGTTACACTGAATTGATGTTGGTGTTAGTATTTTAGTAAAAATGCTTCAATAGTTTATCATTCCAGAGCAGAGCCTTGCATGAGCAGCAAAACCACAAAACATTCCTGGACAAGGGAAGATTCTCAGATATATGGAGCCAGTCACTAGCATGCACCAAGAGGCTGGCTTCATACATGCTCACTGGGAAAAGCCTTGTAAAATTATTGTTAAAATTAAATAAAAGTGAGCACCAGTTGTGAACTAGGGTGACCCACTTTTTAATTATCTAGGCATAATATTATTTCTACAGTGTTAGTCCCTTTTTAGTCCCTCAAACAGATGCCACATCTCTAGGTGTTAGTCAAAAGTTTGACTTTATTCCACCTGCTCCCCAAATGAAAAAATAAAGAATAAATAAAGCTGTTAAGCAGTGACTTAGACCCAAGCAGCAGGGTGAACTATAATAAACTCCTCTTCCCTGAAACGCGAACAGGTCGTCCGGGTCTGTCTGGAAGGATGGGAAGAGGCAGGGGCACTAGCACTTACAGACTCATAGGTGGGGGGGCAGCTAGGAAGCTGCGGCGGCTGCCCTCCTCTCACCGGAGGCTGGAAGTTGCTAAAGCCATCATAGGTGCCAACTGGACCATTAAAGGGCTCCTACAGACAGAAAGAACAGTTACGTGATAATGCACACTACGTTATGGCAAAATTTACATTACAATGGTTATATTATCTGGCTCATGTTAGAAATCCCCATGCAAATTAGTTTAATTTATATCGAGGACAAATGAACACCTACACTAAATTCAGGTTTAACACACTATAGTTCGTCTGTGAGTTTGAATGGTGAATGTCTTACAGCTCCTTTCGTTGGAGGGTAGTTGAAAGCTGTAGGCATGGGCATAGGCATAGGCATAGGCATGGGCATAGCAGCAGGAGGAGCAGTGAAACCTCCACCGCCTCCACCTCCACCACCGGGCTTCTTGAAGTCACTGTCCACATCTATAAGATCAGCCTCCTCCCCTTGGCACACTTCTGGCTGTAGCATTAGAGGGCAGAAAACAAGACTCAGTCTCTGGACATCTAATCTGAAGAGAAGCATAATTAAAATTTTATGAGTCTTACCCTGACCATAGCATCAGGTTCATATGGAACATTGTAGTTTTTTGCAATCTCAATGAGGTAACGCTCCACCAGGATTTTAGGTGGGGCCTCCACACTCAGTTTGTGCATGAGCTGGGGGGAAAACAGTTTAAACAGATTAAAATCTGATATTTAAGGATTAAATTATATTAAACTGTAGTGTAAACAATACAGTTCTGCAACATACTCTGTCATTAACTGTTCCAATTTGGTTTGTCCTACAAAGCTTGCCATACTCCTTGCTGTATTTGGCACACAGCTGGTCTGAAACCTATGCAAGAAAGGACAGATCAGGAACTGATCAAAAGGTAGAAAACAAAATGAAAAAAAGAACAGAACACACATTTGTTTTGGGTTATAGGATAAAACATCATCTGGCTCTGCTATCCCTACACACAAGGCAAACCCAGACAAGACTCTTCTCTTTTGTGGTTCCCCGCTGGTGGAATGAGCTGCCTAAGCCGACAAGAGCAGCAGAATCCCTCTCTATCTTCAGGACCCTCCTGAAGACTCATCTGTTCAGAGAGCATCTCCTCTCCTAATTCCCTATCTATTCTTTTGCACTACTCCTGGATAAAGCTTTTAGCACTTAGAACTCTCCTCTGGTTCTCACACTGTCCCTTGAGTATTTCCTCGTATTGTAAGTCGCTTTGGATAAAAGCATCTGCCAAATAAATATAATGTAATGCAATGTAATGTAAAACACAATCTAGATATTCACAATTTTGAGCTCAGAGACTTCTGACTGCAGTCGTGGAGCAGCCCAGATGAGAGTGGACACTGCTTCCTGAAGACCAGGGTCAAGCTCTCTGAAGAAGAAGAAAAACAAAGACAAATGTCATGTCATAAATAATGGGAACACTGTTAGCCAACTGCTTGTCTTTGAAACTCACTTCATTGACTGGATCAGGCCAAAACGTGCCAGCAGCAGATCACAGTACAACTCAAGGATCTCCATTGCCTCCACCAGATAATCTTCTCTGATGATGTGCTCCACTCTGATCCGTGCTCGCTCATCTTTCCCTGCTGACAAGTAGTCTGCGATCTCTTTCCGTGCCTTTTGGGCTAATTCAGCTACAGATAAGGAAAAGGGAGAAATCAGAGTTTATATCTGTAGTCTTGTAACACACACATGCATACACGACTGAGAGAAATCACTCACTTTTCTTCTTCTCAAGGAGTTTGAGACGATTGATGACAAGTCTGAGATTGACACGCAGTCTCTCTGCCTTGAATCCACCACCAAGCATGATGGACAGACTTCTGTGGAGAAGAAAAACACCCAGTTCAGGAGTGAGGAGAAGATGCCATCTGAACCTGGTCATGATCTCAAACAGCCTACCAGCTGTAAGTTCATGTTTCAGGAAATCACAGCTACAAGAAGTAGATTGTACATCACAGTGCTAGCTTTTACCACTAATGTCATCTAAGCAGGAGTGTCAGTAGGTGTGCAAAGATGAATCTGAACAGTATTAAACCAAAAGAAAGTCAAACAACAACAACATACAGTGCCATAGAGCTAATATATTAGCTGGGTAGCATGCTAGCTATGTAAAGCTATCTGAACAGGTAGCAGCTCTCATAGTCAAGTAATTATGACAAAAATGCTGAACGGTTGAATAGAGATACTGAAACCGTCGAGATAATCCGAGTAAAAGTTCATGTAAACAAAGTAAACATTAGGTTAGGCAGCACAACCAGGAAGCAGTGCTGCTAACCGGCTAGCTAAGAGGCTAACGCCAAAAACAAAGTAAACAAAGAGCACACACGAGTCTGGCGTCTGTCTGTGAGGGTAATTTGTGACACAGAAACGCAGAGAATATGTTATACTCACCCTTCGACGCTGTGTCTAGAAACAGGAGCTCCGCTAAAGTCGTGGGAAGCCTTTCCTAGTCTGTGTTCAGTTCCGGACCGAGAGCAGCTCCAGCCGTGACGAGCTCCGTCACATGAGCTTCATAGGAAACAGTTACTCAGCTGGGAAACTCCCCGAAACCAGCCGGATCCGGAGATCCACTGCACGGTTTTACTCCAACCCTGACACTAACACAGCCGGTCCAGCTCCCACGGCTGTAATTGCGTTCGGGGTTGGAGAAAAGACGTGGAGTGGATCTCCGGATCCGGCTGGTCTGGCTGTCATTTCAGGACTTGTCGTTCCTGTTTTAGGCTCCTAAAAATTGGAATTTATGTATCATTTGTTAAATATATTACAGTCAATTTAGGCTCATAAAAATGAGACTTTATATATCATTTGCAAAATATATTACAGTCAAGGACAAGATGGTCTGGATACCCCTCCACACACACTAAAAGTATTTTTAAAGTAGTAGTCTTATATGTCTATTCATTATAGTTGGAGCTTTTTGAGTTAGATGTCTTGAATCATGACACAAACCAAGTCATTCAAAAACAGAAAAAATTATAAAATGACTGAAAAAAAGAAAATATAGTACGTGTGTGTAAGATGTCATTGAGTGCCTTGAAAGGCACAATAAAATAAAATAAAATAATAATAATAATAATAATAATAATAATAATAATAATAATTATAATAATTATAATAACAACAACAACAAAAAATAATAATAATCATAATAATAATAATAATGATGATGATGATGATGATGATTATTATTATTATTATTGTTATTGTTATTATTATTATTATGAAGAATACTAATAATAATAATAAGAAGAAGAAGAAGTCATTTTTCATTTATTTAATCATTTATAAACATTCGGGGGCTATTTATTCACTTCAAGTTTACATTTGCAATGGACTGACCCAGTATTTGAACTTAAGTTTAATTACTTTGGAAACAACTGTGTTGATGTAATATGTTTAGAGGTGAGTAGTGACATGTAGTTACTAATTCCTTTTAGTGTTGAGTAGCCTACATTAAAAAGAGGTGAACAGGCCCTTCAGCTCCTATGCTGACAGCACAAGGGTGGGAAAAGGTTATGATCTACAAGAAATGTCCTATTTCTGTGTGAAAAACGAAAACAATCCTGGCACAGAATAGCTTTTAGTGGTCACTCTCACAGGACGTGGATTAGAGATGGGCCAGTATTATATCTGCACATTATAGGCTTGAACTGTAATTAACATCTGTTTGACAAAGGCAAATTAAGGAACACTTAATATCATTACGGATAATAATTATAACTATAGGAAGACAAAGTAAATGACTAAATAAAACTAAAACACTCTCTCGCTCTCTCTTTTCCTCTCTGTGGCTATATCCGTCTCTCAGTCAGTGGAATTTCCCCTCGTGTGCTCTCACTGCCTAGTCGAATCCTGTATAACAATTCCAGCAGGAATCTGATCTGAGACCAGTTCTCTCTGAGCTGTTGGCCGACTGCCAGCAAGGGTGTCCAAGCAGGGAAAGGATCAAACTGAGATTGAAATTCAGTTCTTGTGGACTGTTGATTGAATAACAGTGGGATTTTGACAAATTTCAGTGTGATCCAAACACCAGTGAGCCAATAAGTTGTTTCTAGACATGTTTCTAGACTCCTGATTGGCTTTCAAAATTACATTCCATACGTTGTGTTACTGACGTTGATAGGTATTGATAAGTCTGTAATCTGTTGCATTGTCACGTCTGGTCCGCCTTGGTCACGCCCCTTACGAAACCCGTCCCCCGAGTTTTGAACACGTGTAGCCCTGGACGCAGAGTTGTGACGTCATGTGTTGTTGCGTGCTTGGCCATCAGGAACCTAGGCAACCCGGGTGTTAGCACTGAGCACTTTAGCTGGGTTGCTAGGCGCCTGATGACATGTCCATGTGAGTCTCGTTTAGTTAAAGTGATGCTTGTTAGATGTGTTAGTGTTTGTGTGGTACGATTGGTTGTCTTTCTCTGTGTCTGGGTTTAAAAGAGCAGCCGGTCCAGAGGAACGGCGCATGGCCACCAACATCCAACCTCCAGTTGTGTTCGTATGTGACTTCTGAAGTACAGTGGTACCCCGCATAACAAACGCAATCCGTTCCAGCGGTGCATTCGTTATGCAGGGAGTTCGTTGCGCGAAACACAATTTCCCGTAGACTAGAAATTTACTAAAAAATGAAGACACAGCACTGTTAATGGGGGGGAAAACTAGTAAAACATTCAACAAAGCAGGGAATGATGTTAGGTTTTTTTCTTGGGGTTCACACTTCACAGAAACAAGGAAAAAAATTGCAGTTTCACTCGCGAAAAAGTTGTCCTGCGAACGAGAAGACCTTAAACACCAGTAAACACACAGACACCAAAAACACATCAAAACAAAAAAACCTTTTGTTTGTTCATTAAAAGTTTCTTTGTGAAACTCAACCCTGTTCCTGCAGTGCGTCCTTCTAGTGCACCCGACATGACATGCAGTCAGTAAACTCTGGCAAAATACATTTTTATTACAGTGTTAAACAGCTTTAAGGGATTCAACTAGCCAATAATATTGCATCTGTAATATTATTGGCTAGTTGAATCCCAGTCTTCTGTTCTAACTGGCTGGTTGAATTTATCTCCTGTAATCTGGTTAGCTGATTGACTTTCATTCATGTGCTCTAATTGGCCAGATTAATTTTCCCTCCTGTAGTCCAACTGGCTTGTTGAATTCCACTTGTACTCTCTGATTTCTGATTGACACATCAAAACAGGAAAAAAATGACACTAATGGGGAGAACAACACAACGTGATGCTTTGTCTTCATCTGAGACACACCTGGCCGGATTCAGCCATTTTTTTAACGTAAAACTCGATTTCGTTGTGTGAAACGCGTTCGTTCAGCGAGTCTCGCGTGCGTCCGAGGCGGCGTTTGTTTTGCGGAACGTTCGTTCTGTGAGGCGTTCGTTAAGCGGGGTACCACTGTATCTCACCTGCGTCTATGTGTGTGCAAGTAGCCTCTGGACTCTTGTGGGAGATCTACTGAGCTCTCTCTCTCTCATGAGCGGTTTTCCAAGTGGCAGTTGGAGAAGCTTCTGTCCACGCTAGCCACTTTCATGTGGTTAGAGGCTCCGGACTTCCATACCAACACCAGTGTCTGTTACTCTGTCTGTTTCAATCTGTCTCCGCAGGCGTGAGGTGTTTACCCATATCCACTGCAGGTATATCAATGGAAACCCTCGTCAGGCTAGTTAGCCTTGGAAACTGTAGCTCGGCTGGAAAGACCGAGAGCTCTCACGTGGCGCAGGTTCTCTCGCAGGAGTGAGGAGCTCCTGAAACCTCTTTGTACTAGTTTGGACTTGAGTGCTTGCATTTTGAGCTCAGCGAGCTCAACCTTTTGTTTGTTCATTAAAAGTCTCTTTGTGAAACTCAACCCTGTTCCTGCAGTGCGTCCTTTAGTGTACCCGACATGACATGCAGTCAGTAAACTCTGACAAAATACATTTTTATTACAGTGTTAAACAGCTTTAAGGATTTTTGCATCTGTAATATTATTGGCTAGTTGAATCCCAGTCTTCTGTTCTAACTGGCTGGTTGAATTTCTCTCCTGTAATCTGGTTAGCTGATTGACTTTCATTCATGTGCTCTGATTGGCCAGATTAATTTTACCTCCTGTAGTCCAACTGGCTTGTTGAATTCCACTTGTACTCTCTGATTTCTGATTGACTAGTTAACCTTTCTCTAATGTAATCTCATAGGCCTAGTGTTTATGCTGCCAAGTACTTTGGATGAAAAAATACAGAGCCATAAGGCCTACTGCTGTAGCCAGTATGGTAAGGGTCAGTTTACAGAAGTGGTTTTAAATTAAAACTATATGTAACTCTTAAATAAGCTCAGCAAAAGAACGGTTCAGCTAAGATTGCTGTAGGTAGTCTAAACACAATTTTCTGATTAAAAGGTAAATTAATACATGACAGCAGTATTAAATGTCTTACATTAAGAAATGCTAAAAGAGCCAAATCCAAGTTTCCATGTTGATTTATTTGCTATTTTATTTTTCCTGATTTATAGACCGCACAGTGCTGTGCTCCTGTAGGACTGAGAATTGACACCTACTGATTTAACTAGGCCGCTTAGGCCATAAATCACTCGAATCTCAAAGCTCAAGGTAATTTGTGTAAAATTGCACACATTTAGGATTAGACTACATATGTTTAGGGGACCCGTTTATTGATATGTGATAAAAGACTGTGGGGCAAATACACTTTTTATGCCGTGTAAACTTGGCTTCCAGTGAACATTTTAATTAATTAAACTCAGGTTGAAATGTGGAATCAAGGATTTGTGTAGCATAAACTTGTTCAGTTTTAAAGGGGAAATCAATAGATCTTTCAAAAAGTCAAGATGCAAACCGTGGGCAGTGGAACCATTATAGCGGGGAGGGGGGGGGACGTGTCCTCCCCACTTTTCAAAATCATTCGTTTCGTCACCCCCATTTTTCCCCTCCTGGACAACAGCTGAGACGAAGAGCTCTGTGGTGGTTTAATGTGAAACATTTTGTTCTGGAGAAACTGTCAGAATCAAAATAATTCAGTCGTGGTGGAACCAGACATCATTTACTGCCCCTAAAAGCTGCCTCATGGAAAGTTTTTACATGAAATAGTTATGAACACATTAACTGATGCCATTTCACATTAGACTCTGAATGACTTTGCTTAAATCACGGCTGAACGGCGCAGAAATTTTGTGAAATCAGTGGTTTCCCCTTTAATGAACAACTTTTGTGGAGGTATTCCTAATAAAATCAGTGAATCAGGGATCAGTTTGTCGTTGAATTATGCTGAAATGCCTTAAAATGGTCCACCAGTGAGGAGACATGGACAGCTGGGATCCCACCTGGTGGACACTTTTCTCCAGACAGCTTCATCCCCAACGGGCATTACCCACACTAACCTATGCTTAGTCAACAGACTTCAGTGTGAGATAATAATGATGTTTTATTCAAATGAAGAGCAATGAAGAGCAGAGATAAAATGAAACACAGATCTGTACTGTAATAATAAAAAGTGTATTAGCATAATAATGTATCAGGAGAAAAACGCTACCTCCGATTTTTGCTGATGGAGTGCAGTTCACCCTCCCTGTCTGTTTTAATGATGGGCCTCCCTGTCTGAATGCATTTCCATAAAAGTCACATTTGTATGTCTAACAAGATAATCAGTGCGAAATAAATACATTGGTATAAGTAAATGTAAATGAATAAACCCACACCTTCTTCGTGTAGGTCTACTTAAGGTCAATTTCACCAATTAAACAAATTCTGCATAATTAAATGATTAAAGTCATGCAGAGTTAGAACAATGATGATGAATGGAACTGGATATCTGAAGTGTTTAAAGACTCCCTTACAGAAAGTTATTACATGAAATTGTTATAAATACACTGTCTAATGCCTGAGACATGGTGTTACAATAGTTTGTAGGAGATTTTGACTATTTTTGAACGATTTTTGAAGTATTTCCATGGTGGTGGAGCCACATGTTACAAAGAAAATTATTTTTTCAGATTTGTACCATTTTACCATTAACCATTTACCATTATCAGCATTACACATAAAACCCCAGTAGACATGTGTCTCTTACTCTGAACTCACAAAAACTCTCTGAATGACTGTGTTTCTTAATGACTGAAATATGGGGAAATTTTGAAAAAATGATGGAATTCCCCTTTAAACCTATGCAGTAAAGCAGGTAAGTATACTGTAATAAACATGATATTTTCGTAAAACAGAGATAAGGCATTAATAGCTACATCTCAAAACATTATTCTTTTCATTTTAAAGGTGTAAATCAACATTTAAATTCTGCAGCTGTCAAAAACGTAAGTGCTGAAATTCTCACCCTGTTTGCAAGTTTGCTTTATGAGTTTCCACTTAGACATGTTCTTTCACACAGATTTCACTCACAACATGAGATTTCACACAGTAAAGGGGAGGCGTAAGGCCAACATTCACTCTGAATGTTTAATGCAACACCATCTAAATTCAGTAAGATGCAATGACTGCGGCTATAACGCACTTAACTCCACCGACGAAAGACTTGGTAATGAAGTGAGATGGGATCATCATCGGTGTGTAAAGAAGTAGAGAATGCCTGAAACTTTGTAGTGCTGTGATCCTAACACATATGTCATTGATATATACATTATATGGACAAAAGTATTGGGACACCTGACTATTACACCAACAGGGACTTTAATGACACTGCATTCGAATACATTGACTTTAATATGGAGTTGATCCCCCTTTGCAACTATAACAGCTTCCACTCTTCTTGGAAGGCTTTCCACAAGATTTTGGAGTTTCTGTGAGAATTTGTGCCTGTTCATTCTGTAGAGCATTTATGAGGTCAGGCACTGATGTTGGACGAGAAGGCCTGGCTCACAACCTCCGTTCCAGTTCATCCCAAAGGTGCTGGATGGGGTTGAGGTCAGGGCTCTGTGTGGGCCAGTTAAGTTCTTCCACACTGAACTCATCCAGCTATGTCTTTATGGAGCTTGCTTTGTGCACTGGGGCACAGTCATGCTGGAATAGAAAAGGTTCTT
>JBBPCZ010000040.1:3328261-3361817 GCA_037974445.1 Brycinus macrolepidotus | reverse complement strand
TCACTTGGTGAATGGGTTAAATGCAGAGAAAGAATTTCACATTGTTCACACTGTATGCTGTGCTGTGGTGTGTTCACATGTGACTGTAAGGGGCCACTTTACTTTACTTTACTTTACTTTGAAAGCTTCATCTTGAGTTTCCACGACCATGATCTACCTGTTATGGAAAAGCAGATGAATTCACACTTGTAACATTAAATGAATAGTTCAGTGGAAAATCCAACATACACAATTTTCTAATTTCCCCAGTTGTAGTCAATTAGACAACACAGTTTTGTTTCTTTAGATGTAGAGCTGCAAAGTTAACGTTACTAACACTAGATGTCAATGCCCATCCAAACCATTTCCATAAATAATGCCATTTTCCTAGCTTAACATTAGCTAATGTTACAGTTTCAAACATCATAGAAGGGTTTTGAACATCACTTGACATTGCTCTATCAGACATGTATTTTTACTGTCTGAATCAAACCTGTATTGTAGCAGTGTTTGAATCTGTAACCTGTTTGCTAAGTCAAAGTACTTCCAGACACCACAAAACAGGCTTATTTTTGTCTTTCTGTCCCTCCAACACCAGTCACTTAGATTTGAGTCATTATCATCTAAACTTGTCAGTGCTTTAGTTAGTCAGAATCAAATATGTTCTGGGGTGAGTTAAGTCTTATTGGCATATGCGTCATTAATCCTGGGGACACTGGCAACATGTCCACACCATTTTTTGTCAACTGCCATTTCATCTTCAACCTTTTTTAAATGTTTGCCTCCATTACGGTCAACAAATAGACCTGCACCCCCTTCACCACCACTTTCAAGGACCCATTCGACAAATATCAGGTCCAGAAAAATGATCACCAACCCCACTCGCCTTCACCAGATACACTCTGTGTGGTTCCCACCACTTATCAAACCACACTGACGGCCATAATTATCACATTGTCTCAAAATTCTGCATAGCTGTTGATGTGAGCTGCCCATGTGCTTGCAGACAGCAACATTTATCTTGCATGTGACCACAGCTGTGGACTCTGTAAACCCTTTCATTATCTCCACTGCTGCAAAGACATGTTCATGCTTTACTTAAACTAGCTTTTGAGTGACTGAAGGAAAGTGAATGTGTTTACCTGCCCTAGCTTGATCATGTGCTCCATGTTTAAGGTTACACTGACCTTCATGATGTCTTATTCTCTAAGGTTGTCAAACCTTTTCCACCCTGCTGAACCAGTTTGTGGAGCTTAATTTTCCACAGAACTCTAGTGTCAAATATTGACATCGCATCAAAACCGTGTTTTAATTACTTTACTTCCTGCGTTTAAGTGTAAGTGTGAAGTAAAGCGTCACAGGTGAAAACACCACAGCACAGCATGCAGTGTGAAATTTCTCTGTATTTAGCCCATTCACCCAAGTAAAGCAGTGGGCAGCCAGCGACGCAGCACGTGGGGAGCGGTGTGTCGGGACTGTACCTTACTCAAGGGTAACTCAGTGGTGCCACTTGCAGTTCTGGGATTCAAACCCACAACCTGCCGATTGCATGGGCAACTCCCTAACCACCAGGCTACCAGCTGCCCCCTAATACATTGTCTCTTTTAGTTTTCAATTCAGAAATAAAAACAAATGCCCATCTAGGATTGCACAAAACTGGTGCATGAGTCATGATCAAATGTACTTCCTCTCTGAGTGAATTCTTGGTAATCAGATGTGTGAGTCAAAGACTGTTGACAAAGCCACACTCTTTTTTTTTTTTCATCTAGGTGTTGGAGATATGCATTGCCATCTTGGTCCACAAGAGCATCATCGTCTTCAGCCTGTCCGTGAAGCTAGTGCAGAGTGCGGTCCGACCCATGTGGGTGGCCTTGTATGTCGGTTTCTTTGCCATAATGTCGCCGATTGGCATCGCGGTGGGCATCGGAGTGAGTGAAGCTCAGCTCCAGGCGGGGGCGCTAATCCAGGCAATTCTGGAAGGCCTGGCAGCGGGAACGTTCGTCTACATCACCTTCCTCGAGATCCTCCCTCATGAACTGAACTCTCCAGAGAGGCAGCTTCTCAAAGTCCTCTTCATCTTAGTAGGCTTCTCAGTCATGGCTGGTCTGAGTTTCCTGGGCTGAGAGACTGTTTTTCTGCTGTTTAACCACTAGCCCGAAGACTTTTAAAATGAAGAGTAAGAAGCTCCTTTCAGAATACTCCTGGGAAACACTTCAGACACAAAGAGAAACATTTTTTACCAACTGACAAAGTTTTGTTTTTAAAAACGCCTGACATCACCAGGGACACTTTGAAGTGATACATGAAGTGCCATAAATCACGAAAAGCACAAGCTCTGTTTCGCCTTAAAAGAAGGATATTCAATTTTTTCTTTTTATCAAAACTCTGACTGGACCAAAAGAATGCGATGCTGGTTATGATTTCATAGTATCTGTTTGTACTTAAGTTTGTCTCGTAAGGCGATTTTAAAGGGGAATTCCACACATTTTTGCTCATTTTATTGCATATTAATTCCTGCATGATTAATTCATAATGGTTTGATGTTAAAAGGTACATTGCAGAGAAAGTTGCCCATTCAGATTTTATAACAGGTCATATGAACCAGTTGTTCTAGTGCCTATAAGTCAAATATAATCATTTTATTTGCTATCCGTTTATGTTTTTATATGTCGATAATGGTAAAGTAGTGGTACTGTTGGTAAAATAGGGGTTATTTTACCTTACAACACCAGGCATGTACTTCTCTCCTGTTAACGTATTTTTCAAAATACATTTTAGGCCCAAAACGTGCTCTTAAACCTGCTATGAGCAATTCTGAGTAGGCAGGTTTCTCCAGAACTGAGCATTTCACATCAAACCCACTCTGACTGACTCTATTTAATTATGTAGAATATGTGACACATCATTGGAATTCCCTTTTAAAGCCGTAAGAAGATTTTAGTATCATTTTAACGATGTTTAACTGCTAATGCTTTACCAGACGCTCAGGCGTCCAACCTGACACGCCATTTTTCTTATGTTTACTTGTGTCAAGGTACTTGATCAATGACTTGAAGTTCTGAGAAGCATTTCCCTCAAAGACACTGTTAAAACACTGTTGCAAGGTGCACTATATTGTTCAGTCTACTGACTTTATTTGATCTGCAGCAGATTTATACATTCTCGCGTTTGTCACGCAGGTAAAGCATGTTTGCATTATGACAAGTGGCAAATATGCACGACTTGTGGAATAAAAAGGTAAAATTATTGTAAAGATTGTGCTAGAATTGTGACCCTACTGTTGGTAAATCTGTTTAGTCCCTTTGATGAAAGAATGACAAGCCTAAGTCTATGCACGCTCTCCATTCAGACATTTCATACAAGCTGATGGTGACTGATTCAGTGCTGTTGAATTTTACAGCCTACACAATGAATAAATCCACTCTGGAGGAAAATGTTGTTCTACATTTCAAATATACAAGAGGCATTTTGGGAAGGATGTTATTTATTCTCATTGTGGTTTGTGGAGACAAAGCTACAGCCTGGTTTACTGTCTGATAAATGCATGAACACCACTTTCCACATGGAAAAAAATTATTCTTCCACTCTTTTTTGGTCATATGGACTTAACAGAACTGTTAGGAGCTTTTAATATCACTATATGGACAATAGGTGTTTTTGAAAGGGCCTGTGACGTACTGGTCACATACTGGTGGTCCAAAAGTAATAAGTAGTATACATTATGCAATCAACATCTCCAGTATGCCCAAGATGCCAACATGGTAGCCACTCTGGCCCAACGTTCTGCTGTGCGGCTGGAGCTATTTTCATCATATATTGCTTCCCATAATGCAATGCCAACAAGCAGCTAGCAGCTGTTACTAAACGGTAATTAGAGGGCTATGAAAATGAGAGTAGAGTTTCGTCTAGCCCCGTTCAGTAATATGGAACACAGTACATGATCTCAGTTATAGCATCCTGGGTACCTCACTGTACATTGACAGGAGTAGCTTGCAGTATAAAGTATACACCAGTACAGCAAGCCATATACAAAATATAATGGTACAGTACACGGTGTACAGTAAGTATTGGTGCATTGTGCATTATATAGTATGTAGTATACAGCATTAACTGGTATAATATGCAGTACACAGGTTTACTGGTACAGTGTGTAGTATACATACTGATACACTATGTATTATGCAGTATATCCTGGTACAGTATGTACTGGTACAATGCACAGGTACAATGTGTAGTATGCTGGTGCAGTATACGTTATATAATTTATATACAGGCACAGTATTCAGTATGCGCTGGTACAATACATACTAGTACAATGTGTAGTATACTGGTGCATTATATAATATATACTATTGCAGTATACAGTATATAGCGTTACAGTATGCAGTGCACAGTATGCTATGTCGAGTACAGCCTCTGGGTCATGATAGCTGGAAGCTACAAGCCATCAGGTGGCAGTGTTGGCATTATTGCTGTATTTTTTTCCCTGTTGTCAATAGATTTAGTTTAGTTTTAGTGAAACAATTGCACAAACGATTTATAAAAGCTAGTTAGCCTGCTTCTCATGATATGTTTATGATATGTTCTTTGATTTTTATGTCTCACTACTGCTGGGTTCCTCAATTCCAGTCCTGGAGAACCAGTGTCCTACACAGTTTCGTAATTTCCCTGCGTTTTGTTTGAAATCACCAAACAGGGCTGGGCACCAGTCCTGCAGGAGCAGAACTGAAGAACCCTGCATTACTGCCCTGGGATTATTTCCTTGTAGATAAGTGTATAATTTGAAATATGGTAAGTCAGAGATAGAGATGTACTGAGCAGCTACAGTGGGGTTTACTGTCTGTCTGAGTTCATCAGAGCAGCAGGAGTTCTGGGTGGCCTCTTTATTCACGGTTCATTATTCACTTCGTGAATTCACTAACTCACAGAGCGTTGTGGAGTCCTGGTGTCGGCTCAGCCGATCACATGACCTTCTCCACTCACTAAACAATAACATGTATATATATTTAAACACTATTTAAATGAGTGATGAGTGTTTTTTCACATTAATATCACCAAATATATTTAAAAAAACCAAAAGAATAAATACAAATAACAGTACATAGTGATTTTATGTACAGTTTATCAATCTGTTCTTTGTAGAAGCCCAATATTACTTGCAGTTTCCATCAGTTGTTTATTAAATGAAATCAGGAGCTGCTGATGGAATTTCACAAATCCAAACAACTGCTGGAGGCATCGAGGTGAAATCTGGAACCGAACCTGTGTTCTCATTACCAGCTCAAAATATTAACTACTTTTTTTTTTTTTTTTTTTTACAATCAAAACAAATCATTTTTACTGCTTTCTTGTTTGTTTGCATTTATTCTAATGTTAACTTTGCTAGCAGAAAGAGACTTTATCACACACTGAGAAAATTTACTTTAAACAATTTGCAAAGGTGCCTAAGACTTTTGCACAGTACTGTACAAGTATCTATATAAATTGTCCAAACTATCATTTCAAAAAGACATTTCTGTCAGTAAAATGAATGGCAACTAGCCATCTGAACACAATAACTTAAAAAATGAAAATTTCTTGACACATTTTTTTATAGTAGATAAACTTTATTAGACCACTGAATGAAATGTCACTGGTCTTAAACTAGGTGTCTACAAAGGAAAGCACAGTATAGGGGGGTTGAGAGGGATTATGATGAGTAAAGTCCATTGCAATTCAGAAAGCAATAAATTACAGTGTAAGACAAGCAGCCTCTGGTTATAAAGTGGGTTTTTACTGAGCATAAAGACTTCCTCCTGTAAGAAGTTGTTGATGGTTAACGAAACCTCAAGATAATCAGTGGTAAACTCATCAGGAAACGAACAGCTCAGTGGGTTTGCTGGTGGTCTCTCTCATCTCAGCTACTTAACCGAATTCAGACTCTGGCACAGTCTGAGTGTTTACAGTCTGCAGGAGGTCATGAGCGGAAAGACTTTTGTGTGAACAAAAACTTCTGGCCTGAGATTTCCAAATGTTACTTGATTTCTTTCAATACTAGACCAGTTTTATAATTTTACAGTCAGTGTTATAATTTTAGGTCTGCAACATTGATGTTTAGTGCTTTTCTACAGTACATGAACTCAGAGGAAAACTAAACTGCGCAACAGCAGGAGCTTCGTGGACTAGAGCTGAGTTTCAGTACAGTATCGTACAGCTCGAACGCCATCAGTCATATTGCATATGCTGTTGATTTTCTAACTGAAAATAAGAGGACACATTCTTTACAGGGAAACTTAAGAGACTTAGAGATACATTTCCACAGAAAATGCAAAGTGTGATTGCGCACCGCCACTCCACTGCTCTGACACTGTCCATCAAAAGGAGTGTATCCAAACTTCTGACCAAAAGGTAAGCATACCCAAACCTTTGACTGACTTTTGAGGTATTTTTCCGCAAATTAAAGTCCATACTTTATGAGTTGTCAAGTGGATATCATCTGCATTTTAGCAGTATTTTATGCCAGTTGACTCCTATCTTGTACATACACCCATTAGCCATTTTATCAGAAACACCTTCCATATAGGTTCACTTTGTAGGTTTGCAGTAACAGACTGTTGCCCATCTATAGCTGGACAGTCCCCCCACACCACAATGACATGGTTGTGGCATGGTAGCATGTGTGGTGCTTGTATGAACATCTATCTATCTACCCCCCTTTCATGCTCCTGATATGTTATTGTCCCTGTTTGCACTGCCCCTTATGAGCTGTTTCATTATGCAAATGAGACTAAGCTATTCTGTGACAGGTCAGTTCCTCAGTAATTGACAGCCTGCATCATTTATCTCAAACCCCACCCCACCCCTCCATACCCCTCCCCAACCCCCTTTTGAGCCCCATGCTGTACCCTTGCCCTCTCTCTCACTCCTCAGTCTGTCAGTCCAGCTCCAGAAGCTCTTCCTGCCCTCTGGCTGAGGTAAGGCATTGTGCCGGACCCTGGATTTGTCCATCCTGTACCATTTGTGAATGTAGGGCTCTTTTTATGCTAATACTGAACACTGTTTCTAAAATAACGATGCTGATTTTGCTCTTCAGTACTCTGGCTTTCTTGGAGCAGGTGCATAACATGTCAGGTGCTTTTCTGGCATTTGCTT
Organism: Brycinus macrolepidotus; assembly: GCA_037974445.1. Lineage (NCBI taxonomy): Eukaryota > Metazoa > Chordata > Actinopteri > Characiformes > Alestidae > Brycinus > Brycinus macrolepidotus. The sequence goes on along the minus strand of JBBPCZ010000040.1, from coordinate 3,354,707 downwards.
ATAAAGCTGGCTAAGTGTTAATTATGATTTTTAAAGTCTTGTTTCGGGCAAAGCGATGATGCTGATGCAAAATGCTGCATGAAAACCACAAGGATCTTTGTACAAATCCTTGTGTGAAAATTACATTCAGTGTTGTTTCAAAACTGAAACGAATTTTGTTGCAATTTTACTAGTGAAGTTTTTCCTAGTCATGATTCCTCCTTGTTATATGGTGCACTTTTTTTCCTCAGGCACTTAGTAGGAGAATGAGTGGAGCTTGTAAATATTTGCCTTTGATCACAATAATTTTTAACATGAATCTTCAATGTTATGCAGTAACTATAATATCTGGAAACTGTGATGAGCCTTTATATCTATGTTCCATTGGAGAGATTTAATCTCCAAATGGGTTCTGCAGTCCAACAGATCAGAAAAGACCCATGAAGCAGGATTAGTGTAAAGTGTGTCTGTGCTTTAGCATTATAACTATTCCTTTTGATTTCTTAAGAAAAGAAACAGTCCACCGAGGCTACAGTCTAATGACCCTTGTAATGAATTAACCAAACCTCAGGAGTGATCTGATACTGTAAAGCCATGTCTAATTTGATGTTTTGTTTATCTGAACTGAAATGAATCATCTCTTTATCTGCAGTGTTTGCTGCAAGAAAGACTGAAGCATCATGGCTTCTGTAAGTTTGGCGTACATATTCCAATTTTGATCACTTGTACAATAATATATACCAATATTGTTGTTAAACCTGTTGTTTGTAGCTGTAGTTCCCAAACCTGGGCCTGGAATATCCATTAGTGTTTTTCAAAATATCCAGAACTGATGTGTAGTACTGTCTAAAAGTCTTGATCCACCCCCCATTTCTTCATATTTTGCTTCCAAAGAGCCAGACTTTCTTGTATTTTTAATGTAGACTTGAGGAACAGTTCTCCAGACTTCCTAAAGGACTTTCAAAGACTCTCATTTTCAGTCCAGTCCCTGAACTTGACCAGTTTCAGAGGAATGGTTTTGTTTGTTAAGATACACAGTGACCTACGTATGAATCATTCAAGCAGAACAAAGACCATCTAACTTAAGGCCTGAACCAGTGAAGAAACAGGTGCAGATGATTCCAGATGATCAGACGGTGATCAGTATACTGGTGGTGCTGAGTGCTGAGTGGTTGGAAAACCTTTATCTAGGCACCTTGTATCTTAAGGCAGCCTGTCACAGTAAAACATTTATTCCTATTTCTTTAACCTACTAAGCCAAAGATAACGCAGTTTGACAGACATTAAATAGTGTTTTTGCACCAACAACATGATTCAAAGCAAAATATAAAGAAATGAGGAATGGCTCAAGACTATAGATTTGGGAACTGTAGGATAAACTAACCTCCAACCCTTGCTTTTACTTGGGTGTTTTTGTGAGATTCATAGTCTTGTGAGAGGGATTATGATCCAGGGTCACTGACCTGCATGACTGAGCAGAATGGGAGTAGAGTTGGGGATTTTGGTGGGTTATTGTCCCCAAATTACAGACCATAGGATTGTTTTTCTTTTAGTGTGTCAGCCTTGCATAATAGTTTGCCTCTCTCTGTTGATCAACTAGACCGGAACTTTCCGCATGGTTTCAGAAGAAGAGCAGGCACTGCGGTCCAAGCTAGAGCGCCTGACTGTGAAGGACCACGGGCCAGTTTTTGGGCCGTGCAAGAAGCTACCTGATCACACAGTACAGAAGGTAAATTGCGGGCGATCACTGGAAGATGCCTTTCAAGTGAATGGTTCCCAATAAACACCAATAATTTTTCAGTCATTTTATCAACAACAGCCAAGCAAAAAAATCAGTGAGGAACATGAGAGAACCACACTGAAGCAATTGTGATTCTCATTTGACTAAAACCTGCCATTGGGTGTGGACGCTATTTATCTTTTATTCTCAAATAGCATTCTGGTGACCTTCTTTACACAGCTACACCTTCTTCACCAACAGGCAAAGGATGAGCTGAATGAGACGGAGGAGAGGAGGGTGTCTGCTGTGAAGGAGCTGAGGTCTTTGATCAAGGAAAAGGCTGGAGCGGGAGATGACCTGTCCATGGGTGTGCAGAAGAGATTTGGGGACAAACCAGACTCTCTGCTTCTGAGGTTCATCCGAGCCCGGAAATTTGATGTTGCCAGGGCACACGAGCTTATGAAAGGTACCGCAATGATTTCCTGTACCAGGGTTCACCTCCAGGGTTCACAACTAGCTGAGATCCCGTAACCATGTTGGCATTGCTGCTATGCTGAGAATGGTACACCAACCAGGTTGAGTTGCCCTTCCATTGATGGACATGGTAGCAGGAGGCTACCAGGCACCTGGTGGCCTGGTGGTTAGGGAGTTGCCCCTGCAATCAGAAGGTTGTGGGTTCAAATCTCAGGACTGCTAGTGGCACCACTGAGGTACCCTTATGCAAGGTACCGTCACCACACACTGCTCCCCGGGTTCTACATCGTTGGCCCACTGCTTCACTCGGGTGAATGAGTTAAATGCAGAGAACAGTTTCACACTGTACACACTCTATGGTGTGTTCACGCATGACAAAAATGGCCACTTTACACTTTATATTGTGCAGTCTATAGTCCCTAATTGTATATGTACAAAGTATACATATGGATGAGGTTACTCAGTTTATAGGCCTACACAATATTATAAAAAAAAGCATTTGAAGGTCTAGTGAAACCTAAACTTAGGGGTAGAAGAAAATGGAGCTGTGTCCCAAACCAGCTGAATGCATTTCTAATGGTTGTGTATTATTTTGATATACTATTTAGTGTGGTGGTCTGCCTATCTTTCCATATGTCGTTTAGTTTTTTGTTTTGATTATCCAGTACGGAAAACCTGAGGAAAGGAGATGGGACAGACTGAGCAGCCATGAGCATCCAAACCTCCTTTGTGTTCAACTACGCATCTCTGGATGCTGTTCATCACTTGGGTAGAAACAAATGCTTTGCCTTAATTGGGGCTTTCGAATCGCTTCCACAGAGGCTCTTTGTGTGCAAATGGGGCAAGTTTATCTTCACAAAAGCCTGTGGGATAGTTAGGACCAGGCAGACTGGATGTGCTTTGATGCCCGGGCCCTTTCTCATACGCTGCCGTTCTGCGTAGGTACGCACACTCATCTTCAGAAAGACATGCAAGCTACACTTCAGTGCCTTTCACAGCAGTGTGAACGGAAGGCCATGTGCACGCTCACTTGCCGGAGAGGTTAATTGGTCTGTTTCAGGCTGAGCTAAACCACAAGATCCAGCAGGACAGAGATGTTATTGTGTCTCTGCATGGTTTTCTCTATAAACCATACAAAACCACGACAAAGAGATCGATTCATACTGGTATGTGGCCTTTTCTTGGTCAGTTTGTATGAACAGTTTCCACTGAGTTTATGTCCCTCTTTTTTCTTTGTTTGTTTTTTCGGGCAGGTTATGTACGTTTCAGACGGGACTACCCTGAACTTTTTGAGAACTTAACCCCAGAAGCGGTTCGCAGCACCATCGAGGCTGGCTACCCACGAATCCTCTCCACCCGCGACAAATACGGCCGTGTAGTCATACTGTTCAACATAGAGAACTGGGATTTGGAGGAGGTCACGTTTGATGAGGTATTCACTTCCCTTTGTATATACCAAATCCTGGATGAGCCCCCAATGATGCAGGGTCGCTTAAACAATTCCATCTCTACTTACAAATAGTAAGGCCACCTAGCACATGTAATCATCCCAAAAAATACCAACTGATTCGTCAACATACCATTCAGCATTACATACCACTGCACTTATTAGTCATGACTTGCCATGGTGACTTTATCTTCATATAGAATATGATAAATTGCCATTGGTTTCAATTGCAAAGTTTAATTGGTTTCAATTGGTGTGTTCACGAAAGACAAATGGCCACTTTACATTAAAGACAGAGGAGAACACCCTTGAGTCCTCTTGGTACCAGTCTTGAGCAGGTCCCGAAAAAACATTAAACTGGAACCTTTTGTACTGAACCAATGAACAGCCAATGGACAGTTTTGGCTCTTTAGTTCCAAAAGTTCTGGTACTTTGTGCAGTGAGAATGCCCATAGTAGAGAATATCCCCTGTTAAAATCACACATTACAATGCAATGCACAAAAAAATGTACCTCTCTGTGTCATTAGCAATGAAATCTGACCATAGAAAAGAATCTGACCAAGACTGAACCTCAGTAATATTAGTGACCAAATTTCCCTATAATAGTGGTCTGGTGGTCCTGAGTGTCCAGAATAGTGATTAGGGATCCTTTTCAATACAGTGATCGTTTTCTGATGCAACCTCTTCTAACACTTTATTCTAAATGATAGACTCTGCGTGCATACTGCGTCATCCTGGAGAAACTTCTGGAAAACGAAGAGACTCAGATCAATGGGTTTGTCCTCATTGAGAATTTTAAGGGCTTCACTATGCAGCATGCTTCTGGCATCAAACACACCGAGCTGAAGAAGATGGTGGACATGCTGCAGGTGAGAAACACTGCAAATTCAGTAAACAAGTTGAAGCCCAACCCATAGTCTCCCCACACTAGAAGTCACGTCTGCATTGCTGTAAATGTGCAGTAAGTGTGGTGGGGACCAAATATCAGTACAGCAGCCATGTGAAAACAACAGTAGAGTTGTACAATTCATTTGATTCTTGAGACCTCATGAAAGATAATGTCAGTAAAATGAATACGGTCTCTTTCTGTATATAGGACTCCTTCCCTGCACGTTTCAAGGCAGTGCACGTGATGCACCAGCCCTGGTACTTCACAACCACTTACAATGTGATCAAACCCTTCATGAAGAGTAAACTGCTGGAGAGGGTGAGTGGAGTAAAACTTCTACTAGGTTTAATATGCAGGAACGACAATATAAAGTGTCATTTTTGGACCACAATGGACCACCATTCACCACGAGGGAACAAAACAGATTACAAAACACATTTCCTCAATTTGTTTGTATGATGAAAGTAAAGAACAATGTCAAACATTGGTCCAAAATCCCTCATAGGTGGTCAGTTTGGTTAAGATCCAGTAAATGTGGAAGCCAAAGCATGATTTTCTTCAATTTCACACTCATTAAACCGTTATGTGTCTATAAGGGTCAAACATTAAAGCCTGGTATAGGCCACACATACACTTGTCTGACTCATCTGACCATGTCACTGTTTGTAGACCAAGGTCTGTGGTTTTTACACCACCTGTATTCTTCTTTGTAATGAGGGCTTTATGCACTACAGCCCCTCTCTGTGAAGTTGTGGATTGCTTACTCCATCTGCTTAAATCCTTATTTTCTTATATGTCATACTAATGCACAACCGTCATTCTCTAAATGTGCACTTTTGTCCACAATTTCCAACCATTTCCCACAAATCTAGATGCAGATGTCACTTTAGTCACTGTTGCTATTGAAACACTAGCCAGTTGTCCAGACCAGAGGATTCTAATTTTTAGTCTAGTTTAGAGTCTATATTTATAGTTTATTTATATGTGTACTCTCTGTCCTTTGTACTCTGTAAAATCTGGAGTCACGCCGTCTTGTCTAACTGTATATGTGTATATAGACAATAGAGATAGAGGTGACAGTAAAGTTAACTTTGACTTGACTTTGACTTGTTTAACTGTATGCAGTACACTTGTCTGGAAGCATGTGCAAGTTGCTACATCTTCCATCTATACAGTTTGTGAATACATTGAGCTTAATTGAAAAAATGAAGCTTTAACCTCCTCTTCTTCAAACACTTAGGTTTTTGTTCATGGTGATGAGCTGGACGCCTACTTCAGGGACTTTGAGGCTGAAATCCTTCCCTCTGACTTTGATGGGAAGGGCCCGAACTGTGATGGCAAAGAGACAGCAACCAACCTGTTTGGCTCTGAAGACACAGCACTTTAATTGGCTGGACCAATGCACAAGACTGGCAAATGTTTTTAGACGTATGGAAGAAACTATTAGAGTACTGTTCTCTATAGAATATGAAGAAAAGTGTTAAGAAGTTGGAACTGCTAAGAACTGAACAGGGTACAGTAGCGGAAATGTACTGTAGGCTCAAATACAACAGTACACATTCACACAACTGCTCTATGGGACTGCTCTGTAAATATATATTTGATAGAGTTAATACTAGAGTTACAAAGCCGCCTGTCTTCAACTTTGCCTTGAATGAGCACAACAGAGTAGAGAAAGTGGTGTAAGAGGCCTGGCAGTTGTTCTCTTATCAAAGTTCACGCCAGCCCCACATACACTGAAACAGTGCTGATATGGACAGACCAACAAATGATAAACCATCAACATTCTCACTGACTGGAACAGTATAGGAAGTAGGTGTCTGGTGCCTGTGAGTGATCTGATGTATTTTATTGCTTTAGACCCAAGAACTGAGGATGTCTGGTTTAGATTATTAGTATTTTAACCTGTTTATTTCTTAGGCCAGATGAATCATGGAGTAAAAGTGTTACTGACATTGTTTTCAATAAAATAAAAATGCCTGTTGTTTAACCTCTATACTCAGTGCTTACATATTACATATAAATGTTAATAAGCTGATAATACATGTTTCTGGTGTGAGAGTTTTTACTCTATGATTTAAAAATGAATCCCAAGCGTATAAAGTTACAGCAGAACTTGTATATTCATGAGGAAAAAATGCCCTTTGCTTCAGTCATAACAGACTGCATACTGTAAATCTGGTGTACTGTATACAGTGGTGATGAAACAAGGTGTTCAACACAAACAGACGTTTTATTTACTGTCTAAAATCAAAGTTGATGATAAAATTGTGGTTAAGCTAAATGCATCAAATCCGCCATAAATTGATTTAGTTTTAAGCCAAAAGCTTCTCAGAAATCTGGCAAAACACTGAGCCATCAGACAGTGTATTCATAACCACTCTTGTAATAACTTTCTGTGAGGGAGCTTTTACAGGCACTAAACTCTTCAGACGTAAATATGTCTTGAAAAATCAGTGAAATTCTCCTTCAAGCCAGTAGACATCTACACTTTCTTTCTCGACTATCATAAACACACAAAAACAGTATTATTACGGCCATGATGGACCCATCACCCAAAACAAAACATGACACTTTTTTACAAGAAAATAATTTATTTTGGAACACATTAACTATATTTAATCCAATTATTCAATCACACATCATTGTTCACCCCCTCCTGAAAAACAAAAATGCATGATCTAGAGTTGTTTTGTGGTCAATGGAGGGTGGAATACATGATATATTCATGGGCACAAACCACCCATCAAACACACAGCACTGTGAAGACAATATGTATCATGGTATTCATCTTTTAAAACCTATGCAGCAGAATTTGCCAGATAAGTCATGAGAAACCCTTCACTGTATGAGCACCGGACGGGGTGAGATTTAGTGGGCATGTGAAAGCCAAAGGTTTCATGAATATTATTACCCAAAATATTTTTTCGAATATAACATCTTGCTTTTTTCTATTCAATAATTTGCCACTAATTTAAGACATTTTCCAAAAATAGATATGTCACTAATGCTGTTTGTGATTGTGGGCATTATTTCTAAACTCTACAGTCATTTTGTGACAATAGCAAGAATGCTTTTTCTCCATACTCCCTATTTGACACAATAAAAATATTTTTTCAGGACAAGGCTATTCAGTTTGGCAAGGGGAAAGAAAGAAAAATAACACATTATTGCTGATATTGTCCAAAAAAGTCCTCTGGTCCATATTACATAAATACAGCTGCTTATATATGATTAACACAATTTTTAGAGATGTGACTGTAAATCTGGTTGTCAGAACCAAAGGTGGCGATATGATAAACACACTCACACCGACATCCATTCGTTTACAATTATAATCCAACACAAATGAGTAAATAACAATAATAGTAATAATTATGACAAAAATACAGAAAATACAAGAAAAAAACGCCAAAATTAAGTTAACCTTCAAAAAACTTATTAGAAGATACATCAAAAAAGCCTGCATTTTTGTGCAAAAAAGGTAAGTGAAAAAACATTCAGAAAGGCAGAAGTTCTGAATCGAGACTGAAATTATGCTGGTGTGCAAGGCTCGAATAACTCCCATCCCCCGTTTGTGCAAGAACAAACTAGTATTCCCTGTTCGAGGTCCTTTAAAAGAGTATTAAAAACTAGGACAGGGGCGATCTGGATTATCTTGTTCATCAAGAATTTCTGTTCGCGTGAACAAAACTGTATGAGTTTGCACACCATCTCTAAACATCCTCAGGACCTCAAGAGGTTCAAATCACCGTACAGTTAATACTGGAATACGCCCAGGAACAGGTAGTGCATATGGCATTCAAACCAACAGAGCCAGGCTTATGTTCACCAAAGCAAAAAACCACAGTATCTTTTCTTTCGAGGCGACAGTTACTTTTGATGGCCAGCAGGTGGCCATCGAACTCTACTGACTGGGGAACAACCACCTCTCGCAGAATGATGGGACAGGCCACTCATTTAGACTAACAGGACAATTTGCAGGAATAGTCCAGCTTCTTTCAGCCTAACCTTCATCTGCTGCATTTGGCCGATTGCTAGGGACAATAACTGACACGTTTCCCTGTACTTGGAAAAGAGCAGAAAACAGGTCAAAACTCAATAATAACAGATGATGGGCTGCAAAAAATATTTTGACAGTCGATTATTCATGTGAATCAATCTGTGCCTGTCAACAGCTGTAAAAAATTTCAGTAATGTACAATAATTGTATGACAGCATTTTGTTGCTGTACTAAATGGCTCTTAATTTCAAGAAAAATATTTTGGAAAAAAAAAACTAAAACTTTTCTAACAAACTGAGGTGCTGCTCACAAGAGTTAACAGAGCAATTTATTTAGATTAATATGTTTAGATTAAAACTATTGCTTTAGACAACAGTATCATTTAAGCACTTTAACATCTGGTCCTCTCTAAACAAGCTGTGTGAACAGGTTTCCAAGATAAGCTGGTGTTTTTTCAAGTGAAGTGTTTACAGAAACACTTGCATTTTAAGCGAGTTAACCAGTTTTACGTAGCTAGTCAATGTATGTGACACAGGCCTTTATTTCTTGGAGGAGCTGCTAAGTACTAAAAAACAGAACCGCTGAGGCCAGCATTAGTGTTGGAACATGGTGGGCTTTGGTGCTGTTTGTAAAAAAGAAACGGACGCTCGTTATGACACAACTACAGTATGAACAGTATGTACCACCATGCGAAGGGAATGCACCCCTTTTTTTTTAACTGTTCTGCTGCTTCAGAGGCAACATTTGGATGTTTTCTGGGACATCAAGATGTTTTTGTAACTAAGATAAGGAAAGCAAGGTCAGATTTGCACATTTTGTGTAAAAACTATTCTTTGTTTAAGATAATATCACTCATAATTGTTCATTTTGCTCCCTGCTCATTGTTACCACTCAATAGGTGAACTGCTGCCCTCTTCAGGTTAAGTTGTGAACTCACTTTGTCTGCATTGATTATGTCAAATGATTGTTACAGACCTAAATAGTAGCTAAATTGGGTCACAACTGCCCAGTGGATCAATGATAAGAGCGTTTCTGTTGTGTAAGCACAGGGAAAGGCGCTGAAAATGTCCTTAGTAATCAGCGGTAAGCTACAGCTAATAGAGATGCTGGAGAATTCCTTTAAACTGAAGAAAAAGCATGATCATAACGAGAGCATCTACATAAAGGACACAATGTTTCGGACATATAATTTCTCCACAATCACTCACATGATCCATGGAAGAAAATACCAAGTCTTGGGGCACTCAATAAACATGACATCAACTTGATTATCTATACAACCATTAGAGTGCATGACACTTCTTCTCCACATCCTTGGAAGTATCTTCTAGGGAAGCCTTTGTATTGGTTCTTATTTATAGTTTTCTTTCTTGTCTTCCTTTGAAACTAGATACCAAGTTTCCAGCCGACTACAACAGACTCCAAATTCTGTATATAACTATAGGGGGCGCTTTGATCTGAGACAGTGCATCTCCTGTTCATATATCAAGACACAATGGGCACAAATATAAAGCCTCGGCATCGAGCACAGTGTATAAGACCAAGGGTTAAAACGAGTTGCATGAGCCAGCTTTCACAGACGCAAAGTTCAAATGTGCAGCAACGTCTCCTGCTGGATTTACAGTTCCATCCGTACTCCAACAACTGCATTTCAGAAGGACATCTCAACAATGATCGAAGCTACATCCCTCAAGTTTCTGGAAATCCCTACACAAGAAGTGCCACTGACAGTGGTGAACTCTGAGGCTACTCTGCTGGAAAGAAACGCAACAGGCTTTGGTGAACAGGAGGGATCATAGAGTCATTCAGCCATAGTGTTTGGACATCTCTCCCTCCATTTAGTTCTTGTTGCATTTTGCTAGTCTCCGCTTGTACCCTCGAACCCCCGCTACTCAACTACTAATCGAATATGGCAAAAAAAAAAAAAAGTATATATATGCTTATATATATATATATAAAGTATATATATATATAAGTGTATATATATATATATATATATATATATAAATGTATAAAGTGCTTCAAGGAACACCCCTGCATTTTTCAACCTGTTATCTACCTGCTGCACCTGTGGCAAAGTTTTTTTTGTCAGGTTTTTCTGCATAAAAACAGAAATCCCACACAAAACAAACTTATAACAGCAGTCTACTGGCTGCTGCAACCAACTGGCTTCTATTATAAGTGTATCCTGAGTCAAACAGGTTTTCTGTTATATCTTTTCCACACATCTGGAAATTATCATGGTAATCTATCAGCTACAGAAGCAGCAGTGAAAGCTTAGGTTGAAAAACGCCTGAGTAATTTTTTGTAATTAAAAAAAATTAAGAAAAAGTTGTCAAACAGAGGACCCTGTTGGAGTGCAGCCTGTCAAGCAGGTATTTTGGATTTCAGTACACAATCTGTTGGTTGCATGTTTTTGCTTTCATAATTAATTCTAGAGTTCAAAGAGCAATGGAAAAGCTGACAGGGTCTATTCAGAATGCAAACAGACCGGCGAGTGAGTTCAACGGTACAACAAAGTACCGAACAGAAGAGGCAAACCAGGCACCAGCAGCATGTCTGTCCTAGCAATAAGCACACAGTGCCTGCATAACAGCCCTTTTCCGTTGGTTATGTACAGTAGGATGTGTGGTGTTGGTCTATGGTTGCTGAAGCATTTCCTCGCTAGCAGTTGTAAGCTAACTTCCTCTTCCGCAATCAGTAAGTGAGGGCCAGGCCGTATCTACATATTTAAATGACTAACAACTACCTACACTGCCCTCAGCGTGTGTCTGCTCATTTTTGGTCATTGTGCTTTTTTCCCTGTCATTTTTCTTGCTCCGAAACGTCTACCTACTCGTGTCCATGTGTGTGCAAGTGATCCTCACGTGTGACGGTGGGTGTAATGAGACTGTGTGTAAAGTGAGACTTGTCAGAAAGGTCTGTATGGTTTGGTGGTGTTGAACTGAAAGCCGAGAAAAGTTAAGATGTACAGTCCGAGCATTTGGTCTCTGCGGCGTGTGCACCCTGGCTTTGGCACGCTGGCTTCTGCTTCTCCCACTGACAAATTGTGTTGGCGTAGCCCACAATGACCTTGTCCATCCAGGTGAGCGGCTGGGGGAAAAGAACGGCCCCCTCGAAGAAGCCCAGATGACCGCCGTGTAGCGTCAGGGCGAAGACTACATTCTCTTTCTTTTCTGCAGGGAGGGAGGGAGAGAGAGAAAAAAGAAATAGAGAAAAAGAGGGGGGAGTGGAGAGAAAAGAGGGCAAGACCAAAAAAGAGAGAAAGAAATAAAGAGGAAAAGAAAGAAAGTGAGAGCGAAAGAGAAAGAGAAAGAAAGCGAGAGCGAAAGAGAAAAAGAAAAAGTGGGATCAAGGGAGAGAGTGGGAGCGAGAAAAAGACACAGAGAAAAAGAGGAGGGAGCCGAGAGAAAGAGAGTGAGAAAAAGAGAAACAAAGAAAAAAAGGGAGAGAAAGTGAGAGCAAAAGAAAGAAAGAAAGCAAGAAAGAAAGAAAAAGAAAAAAAGAGAGAGGGAACGAGAAAGAGAGAGATAAGAGACAGAAATGGGACAAGGAAGAGGAGAGAAAGTGAGCAAAAAAAGAGAAATAATGAGAAATGAAGGTGAGAAAAAAAAAAAAGGTTGCCTCTCATCGTTAAATCAGGTGCACAGTTCAGTCAGGGTAATTAAACTGCAGCAGATCCGGAGGACCCATCAGCAGCTGATAGAGGGAGAAGTGTTTTCTAAAGGCGTAACGCATCAACAACACACACCTCATTTTCCATCAAGAGATGCTTGTCTAATAAAACTGGATGTTCTGCATCCCATACAGTAATCAGTCTATTATGTACTTACACCCAACAGGCATGTACACTAAACGTCCCTATTTTCTGATACCAAGCATAATAAAACAATTAAGCATGCCTCCTTGCCAACACAGCTGAAGTTAAAATTCAAGGTCAACAATGGAGTAGATGTATCTAGGTGAAAGGTTACAGACACATCAGAGTTCCCAATTTGTAAGGAAACCCAGGCAACAGCTGGGAGCCCATTAATTTGCCTGTGGAGCTGAGGTGTGGTTCAAGTGGGCCCCTAAATAATAATATCACAATATCAACAGACATGACAGCGCAAGAGGAGGTTAAAACAGGATTAGGCAGCACTGGCATAATTCCACAAATACTGCTAGGTTCACAATGACCTCACTGATCTAAAACTAGTGCACAGAGCTGTAATGGACAGTCAGTCTATCAATATATACATTTTAAAATCTGCATCTAACAACTAACAAATAGAAAAACATAAAATAAGCACAATAAAATGATAAAATATTGCATAAATAAGAGACACGATAAAGTATACATGGCAATAATAAAAACTAGACAAAAGAATGTAGACACTTTGTAATAGTGTGTCTCTGGCTCTACTTTAAAATATTATATAAATTCTCTGTTTTCAGACAGTGTGTGAGGATACAGGACTAACAAAGTGATCCCAGGCACACATGCCAGTCTAAGAATAGCCGTGTTGAAGTGCTGTGGATTTTACAGGGGTGGTCTGCTTGCCTGGGAGCAGCAAAGTGTGAATACTTCGTCAGAAGGTGCTGATAAGCGTAGATGACTTTGAGACAGTTCATTTAGATAACATAATCCTTCACTCATGCTAATATACCTAACAAAACTGCTCATAAAGTACATTGAAAACATGTTTTATCATGCACTAAATAAAATGCAACACGCAGGATTAGAGAAGTAAAAATGCATCACATCGATCTGAATGCGCCAATTCAATTGCATGGATTTGGGCACATTAGAAACACAACTGATTTAATACTATTCCATTAAAAAAATCACTGATCGTTTTAAACAAAGGTAAATTCTCAAGATGCTTTCAAACGAAACTATTCTAGATTATTAGATTAGATCAACAATTCACCTTCAGTACAGATCAATATGTGGCTAAGGAGAGCAGGTCCATATGTTGGAGGACCAGAGGTGAGTAGTACACTAGTTTTGGCTCATGTTAGTTCTTCTGTATCTAGTAATTGACATCTAGCATCTGGTTACAAGAGATCTCTTTGTTGTTTCATCATTTATGAAAAATAGAACAAATTAATTTTATTATGGCGTTTATAATACATGTAGGGTGGTAGTACCCTACACAAAGTAGCAAAGCTTCAAACCCCCACCTTCTACCAATGTGTCCTTGAGCAAGACACTTAACCCTCAGTTGCTCCAGGGGGACTGTCCCTGTAACTAATGATGGCTCTGGATAAGGGCGTGGGCCAAATGCCACTTTACTTATGTACTTTATGATGCACTTCCTAAAGAATACTTCCTGAATCCTTGTGAGGTCACATTTTCACTGTTCCACTCTGGACAGTCCATGTCTAATGTCACAACAAAGTCTTGGTAAACAATATACAAGGCAGCAGATGGAAAGAAATACCTGCAAGTGTGCGAGGAATGGTGAGCAGAGATTCGTGTACCAGAGGGTCGTCAGCGGAGTTCACCAGGAGCAGTGGAACATTGACCTACAGCATGTGGAGAAAAGACATTTTTCTTAACCATAAGGACTATGATGTTTACCTTTGAAAATGTCCTACGCAGGATCGAAAAGGAGAAAACAAAAAGGACACTAGCTGAAAAGTGGCACAAGCTTTTATACTCACATTGTGAATATAATGCACACAGCTTTCCTTCTCATAATACTCCTTTAAGGAATCATGGCCATGGAACCTTCTGGAATATAATAATTAACATATCAGGGCAACATACAATAGAAATAAGTGTAAAACAGTGCTTCATCTGTGCATGTTACAACTATAACGTTCTTTAATGCACCCTTTAAGCAAATGACTGCTGCAAAATGCCTGAGCAGAAGATGAATGTGACTTCTGTTTTGTTATGACAACTGATGAGAAATCATGTTTGCATAACAAATCATGGCACCTGCAACTGCTAAGAGGACAAAGATTCCCATTTCTAGGCTATTTCTGGCTGCTTCCTTAAACCGCTTCTAAAATATCTAAATCGCAGTGTAAATTCATTCTGTTGTCACTCAGACATATAGAAAACATGTAGGTTTCCACAAGAGGGTGACTGAATTGCATAACACCCTCCCTAGACTATGTAGTGGATACACACCTCATGATATTCTCGTCAATCTGCATGAGGGAGGTGGCAGTGTAGAGCCGTCTCAGATCTGCGTCTACCATCTTAGGGGAACCTCCTCCAAACAGGCTGTTCCTGAAAGACAAGGACAAAAATAACTCAACCACATGCAACACTGCAATTATGCTGCTATAAGCTCCTAAAGCAAAAAATAATTACATTTACACAATTTTCCCCTCAGCCTGTCAACAAAACGTTTGCTTCTTTAGTTTTGAACTGGAGCCACAAGGTTTGTGTCCATATCAAATAACTGAAGGTCATATTCATGAGCACTGAGTGAACAATGACAAAACTACATTTCATGGCTAAAAACAGTAGTAAAAGCCATCTTAAAGCCTGAATAGTCTTTACTTTTTGTCACAGGTAATGGTATGCCGAATAGTGTCAAAAAATATTTAAGTAGTGTATTGGAGATATACTCTGCAAATGTTTGAGGGAAATAAGGGATGCTTTAAGATTTAAGAATGCAGTTTGTTAGATACATTAGTCTCCATTACTTGTGTGCTAAACTAGTCATATAGCTTCAAACTAAAGTGCAAAACTAAAGAAACCTGCCTTGAATGATCAACATTTTATAGTAAAATTGTGTCATTTGCTTACACTATGCCTGTTACAAACATGACAATTAACTGTCATATAAATAACCTATAAATAAATTGAATTTCCTTTTTGTGAGAAAGTACAAACCTAAAGTTGTCAAACCGTTGGTCTCACTTCCTAGTCTTAGTAGATCCGAACTGATGCTTGAGCTTAAACACACTTTACTCACTGCTACCCTCTAAAGATGTCCTTGCAACCAAGTTAGAATTTCTGTTGTTTTCAAAAGACCTATGGTGTATCTTAAAAAATTTGTTTTCTGCTTTCTTTTATTCGTCTTTGTTTGCCTCAAACGCAAATGAAAACTCCCCCAGTTCACACTCTGTTTGCTGCGACATAAACATATGAGTGTGAAAGCTAACAACTGGGGAAAATAACTCAACAGGCTACAATTAGGTGGTTATGTAAGAAC
The DNA here is from genome assembly GCA_037974445.1 of Brycinus macrolepidotus. Classification (NCBI taxonomy): domain Eukaryota; kingdom Metazoa; phylum Chordata; class Actinopteri; order Characiformes; family Alestidae; genus Brycinus; species Brycinus macrolepidotus. The sequence continues at coordinate 3,339,034 of JBBPCZ010000040.1, read as the reverse complement.
TGGCAGTACAAATCGCTAAGCTACATGATGTGTACGAAGATAATTGACTTCAAACAAGCAGGCCCATGTTTTTCAGCACATTCGCACTGTGAGGTACCTGTGGGACAGGATGATCTTCTTCATGTTGTCAGCCATGAGGAAGTTATAAAAGCGCCGGCACTGGTCCCACTGCAGAAAGGTCTCCTGAGCCCTATACTCACACAAAAAAAAACCCCACAAACTCAGTCATGTGCTGCCAGTCTGAAACGACATACAAGCACGCTAATCCTGCCAATGGTGTCACTGGCTAAGACCACTGATTGTATTATGTGCCTAGTTAAATACATTGCTGCCAAGCCTTTCACAACATTTCAGCACAAAGAGCTACAGGATGGTCCAGGAGCCAGAACGGGAGATCGAGGGAAATATTTCAAATAGTCAAAAGAACATCGCATTATTGTATTAAACGTCATGAGACCACACTCGTCCCATTTCAATTGAAAAGGTACACTGAAAAATCTATTTTGTGAGAGCAGCTTATCCAAAAGAAAATAGATACTATAATCCTGTCTGAAGAGAATCATAGTGTTAGGTAACACACACACGAGCACACAGATACACACCCCCACACCAAGTCTGCTGACATTCCAGAACAGCCCAGCTCATCTGCTGGAGGGTAAAGCAGGCCACCTCTCCAAAAGTAAAGGTGTGGCTTTCACAAGAGCAGACTGGAAACGCAGCTCCCGAATTCCTCAGCTCTTTAATCTACATTTCTGTGAGCCTATAGTTTTACAGCAAGTTTGCTTTGTGTAGTCAAGGTTGTTGGTCCTGAGGAACTTGTTTCACACTTTTGTCACAAGGTTGCACAACTGAACTATTTTCAGAGTGCTGAGGGATAAAAAAGTCAAAACTAAAACATGTGAGAATGAGAGCACACACCACCAAGAAACACATATATCTTCATGGTAACTGAGCAAAAGTAAACCAGCAAAATGTCCCCACGCTGATATGTATCAGCTTGTTTTTGTTTATGTGGGCAAGGAAGTTCTCTTCAGTACTCATTTTTACTGCACGTTGTGAGCACCCTGACCAATCACTGATCCAGATGAGTTACTGCAGGTGTTTTGTTAATTCAAGTTGTTCATGTAATCCAACATAAGTAAACTATTTTTGGAGATGACAGAGTAAAGAGCCATCATGCCAAAATAGCTAGTTCTCAGTGACTGTCTTTTAAGAAATAGGGTTGTCTTTTAGGCAGGGGAGGGCAAACTGTCTCTGTATAGATATTTTATGTAGTTAAAAAACTACAAGCAGGAAATGCTTTTAGTCACATTTTTATATTCCAATAGCAACATCAGAGAACTTTGACAGGAATCAGAAAACACTGATATTCACCGATTATTAGATCATCAAAGTAACTTCTATTCAGGTTAATGTTTTTAATTACTGAGTTGTAGGTACAAGTCACATAATTCAATTTATTTATTTACTTTAATCACCCACTTGGTGACCTTAATCAGGGTCACATGGGTGCTTGAGACTATCCCAGTAGTCATAAGGCGAAAGCAGAGAAACACCCTAGACAGGTTGCCAGTCCATCACAGGGCAAACACACAGACAAACACACTCAAGGGCAATTTAGCATCTCCAATTCGCCTGCCGTGCATGTCTTTAGACTGTGGAAGAAAACCGGAGCAGAAAGCCACACCCACGCGGAGAACCTGCAAACTCCTCACAGAAAAGACTCTTAGCCACCTGGTCAGGACCTTCTTGCTGTGAGGCAACAGCACTTCCCACTGCAACACTAGCACCATTTTGAAGAAAATAAGTAAACACACTGTAAGCACAGCCTCCACATGGTGGGGTTAGTTTTAAGACAGTGTTACAATTAGGCCGCCTAAAGTAAACAATAAGAAGTCCAAAACCTCCCACATAAATTAATAAAAAAAAATACTAAAAACGTCTTCTATATCATGTTGTTTGCCCTTTTCCTTTGTGGTCAAAAACTGATTTGCCACATACAACACAGCCCCTTTTCACTAATCACGTTTACTTTGATCCATTTTTTTTTTTTAAATAGGTGAGAACTTTTCTGCATCAAACAGCACACAACTGTATTCAGTTACACGAGTTTTTCATTGCTTTACCAGACAACTGTTTAGCAACTTTTACAAGTCTTTCCATCTGTTAAAATGAACCCTGCCAATGGTTAAGTTGTAACATTTGCACTCTCCATTTCTGGTTGAATTTAGCTGTTTGTATTTTTAGCAGATTCGGTACTGGTTAATTTATACAAATGTTACATTTTATTCTTCCTTAAATGCTTTTCAAATTACTTAGCAAAAACCAAGTAGTGCCCTGCTCTTCCCGTGCACGATATTGTTTCATACTCGGCATGAGTGACTTCTGCACTTCTAACACTTATACTGACTCATGTGACTGAAGCATTCTAGAAAAAGAAACAAACTTGCCTGAGTGCACTGTAGCCCTGGCACACGCTCACACAGCACAGCACTCGCTCCTGGTTGGCACGGTTCTCTCCCAGAAACTTGCAGACGATGTTGCCCCCGAGGCTGAAGCCCACCACGATCAGCTGGGTCTCGGGGTACATCTTCTTAATGTAGCCAACCATGGCTGCGAACTCCCAAGTACAGCCTAGAAAGTGTGGAAAAAGTGTGAGTGTTCAGACAGGCAGCCCTCAGAGGACTTACAACCTAAATCACAACTACTATGTCTCAAGTCAAACCAAGGTCACATGTCTGGGGGATTAACAGGTCCAGCCTTACTGTACCCCACAATGTTTCATTTGGCGAAGTCTCAAGCACAAGAGGCTAACTTAGTCGTTTTCTCAGGAGCTGTGGTGTAAAGTTAGAAGAAACAGCCAAGAACAAGTTGCTTTAAACTGTTACAGTTTACTTTAAAAGAAAGAAAACTGTTCGCATGAGCCAAGGTGCATCAGGACTGTTCACTCAAACAGGGCCATACCGTAGGTGAACATGCGGGGGGAGGTGAGCTCGATGTTTGGCAAGGCCCCGAGATGGTTGAGCACCGCGCAGCGGTAGCCTTGTTTCTGAGAATAATCCACAAACGTGCGGATATAGTGCTTCTCACTGTGGTTCCCGATCCCCGGGCAAATCACCATAGTGACGTCAGCTGTGAGGAAATAAACATGAAAACATGCTTCACCTGTTCCATGAAGCTGATTTGCAAGTAAACAAATATAATCAAAGTTATGAATCGTGTTGGGCTGGGTGTATTTGAATTGGTTAAGGATCCCTGGAAGAGAATGCAAAGTCAATGCTTTTATAAAGACACAGTAATGCTAGCAATGAGTTTTTTTTAAAACCCTTCTTAGATTGCCAACTGAGGTTTAACACTTTGCCCCAGCCTCAAGTGAAAGTAACTTTACTCCCAGGAGACACTAACCTCCGCCCTGATGGTCTGCCAAGGGTTCAAAAAGGTCAAAGGTCGCTGTGGCCCCATCCTGCATGGGCAGATACTTGCGCAGGCCGGTTGGATGGGGTGAACTCACCCGGCCTAGCTTGCCGTACAGCGCGGTCTGTAGATGGCCACTTTTTCCCCACAACAAAGGAGGAATGTATCTGGAGGAGAAAGTCAAATTACATAAATAAGCAACAGCATCGCTCCACTTAGACTAAAGCACATGTTGCTATGCTGTTATTATGGCAACGCATTTATGACTGAGTGGTAATGATAAGTAGGCCTGAATGATATGATTAGTAAGCTAAATGACGTTAGGCGTGATATGAATTACTCATTACTCCTCCTGACCTTTCATTCAAAATTTGAATTATGTCGGTCAGTGGTTAATCTGCCACTAACAAGCATACAAAAGAAACAAAAAATAAAAAAAGCTTTTTCATGTAGATGTATTGAACAGAAATATGGAGTACATGTATCATACATTTGTTAAACACATTGGTACATGTGTCAATGACCAAAAAACTATTTCTCATATATTTTCTTTTATTAAACAGGATATGATGTGCAGGATCTTTGTCTCATAGCTTTATACATGAAGATGCGCTATGTATCTGGATGTCATTAATATACGCAATTAAAAGACAAATTTAACTGTTTTTGTGATCGGAATGTGTTCAGATCTAGCGGTCAAGTGCACACACTGCTACCAAAACGACTCTGTGTGTGTGTGTGTGTGTGTGTGTGTGTGTGTGTGTGTGTGTGTGTGTGTGTGTGTGTGTGTGTGTACACATACAATGAGGGCTACATTCATGGTGTAGCAACACCTGCATGCCACCCACAACTTTCAATATAATTCTTGCCTCTTTCACTACACAAGTTATTTCCAGCCATTAGCATGTGTATTCTAATAAAGGCTTAAAATGTGAAAGCTAAAAGCCATTTGCTTTGTGTGAAGGACAGTAAACAATCCTTTCAAAACTCCTAGTTGATTTTAACCCCATATTGATCAGATGTAAAATGCAAGTGTCAGCAAGGTCATAGAGCTATAAATGCATTTTTAAATCATGAATTATATATACATTAAGTTTATAATAATTAATAAATTTGATTAAACGTTTTCATTCTACTGCCCAGCTCCATGTGTTATATATTCATTACATTATTAGTATCACCACAGACTTGGGCACAAATTCAAGTCACCCCATCAAGCCATAAGGGTATATGCATGTACAGTCAAACACACTACCTATATCACACTAAAGCCATATAATGATCAGATTACTGCCAAAGGAAAACCACCCTCAATGACAATCATTCAAACTTCTCTAACTGTTCTCTGTTTTTAGCAGAGAGTACAGTTCAGCCTCTGTGAATCTGTATTGCGATGGTAATGATATGATAAGCAGAGCATGAGGGCAGCGCTTCGCATCTCAAAAGCCTACGGTCACTCCTGGGAGCGCAGTTACAGGATGCCGGCAGTGGGCGTTTCGCTCTGAGAGAGGTCAAATTACTGCTGACTCCCGGCAGCGCTATGCAGGTGAACAGTGCACAGTTATGCAATGGTTCAGCCCACATGCAGCCATTGTGAAACAGCTCGAGCTACTCAATTTCCTTCCATTTTCAAGAGGGAAATGTAAACACAGAGAGCTTCTCGAAAACAGTCTGCCCAAAACAGGCTCTTCGCATATCATTAGGCAGGCCACAGTTATACTATGATGCTTGATAAAACAGCAGGAGTGAGACCGCTGATTCAGCTCTGAGGCACAGGACACCCATCAACGCTAGTATTTCTCAGTACAAGATGAATTTTCCGCCTTTGGACTAAGGCACTAGCATAATACTGCATTATATCACTCTTCAAAACCCTCAGAGGATGCCCCTTATATAAGCCAAGCTACACCAAGTCATTTTCTATTCAGTATTGCTCTAAACTGGAATTATCTTCCATTCACTGTACAGCAATGACATTCAAGCATGCTACTTATTGCTATATGACCGGAATGGGACAAATGGAGTGGACGAGCAGTTTGCAGAGATAGCCAAGGGCACTCGTTCCAGCAGGGAGGAGGAACGCATTTCAGCCGTTTAGCACACACTGTTACAGTTAATATCTGCAGAGGGAGCAAAGTCCATTGGTATCAGTTTCACAAATCCATCCCTCTTCCTTTACTTCTCTGTAAGTGAGCAGATCTCATCAAAACACAAGACATGTGAACATGTTCTGTACTTTTAATACAGTGCAGTGAATGTTTCAGTAAGCGTTTCAATGTAAAGGTTAATAACAAAGAGGCTGGTTAGCTGTTAACTATCTTTATCCCGTTCAGCCTGCCATATTTTAGTCTGTTTTGAAGAAAATATGTTGTCAGTCCCTCAGAACTGGGTTCTTATTTCAGTACACTCGATGGTACATGCAAGCAGAATAACAGTTCATTCACAGCACAGTGGTTTTCAGTGGCTGGAGGTCAGTTTTGTGCACCCCAAGCAGCTCCATAAGACCACTTAAATTAGCCTTCCATAGCTACATAAGCACAATGATTCACTTTGGTCATAACATTAACTAGGTAAACTACCTACACGTCTCCCAAAATACATAGTAAGAAACTGTAAATACAGTATTCACAATTTCATGTAGAAGCTTGGACATGGAAACACTAGTATCAGAAGTTTGGGAGAAGGAAGACATTTCTGCTGGTTAGCGCACACAGCTACAGTTAATATCCACAGAGGGAGCAAAGTCCATTGGTGTCAGTTTCACACACCCATCCCTCTTCCTTTGCATCTCTGTAAGCGATAACGCAGGACCTGCCCTGTTACGCAACCCTTAACATCTAATAGCGCTTAATTAAGCAACAATTAGTGTAAGAGTAGCAGTTACACGTTAATAAAGAGAAGCTTGGGCTCTAAGACTCTCCTTAACCTGGTCACCATAACATGGCCTAAGCAGAAGAGAAGATAAGCAGAATGGCCCAGAAAGGGAGAGAGTAACGAAAAGTACTAATAAGAAGAGTAAATTTAACCACAGTTAATCCGAACACAACAACAAAGGTGGTGAAACGACCCTTAAATAGCCCGCAACTGTTTACTGGGAATTGGAGTCAAACACAGATTAAGCCAACTATATCCAATCACACGGAACAGAAAACTCTGGGAGGTTTAGTGTAACATTTGCTGTGTCTGAGTGCGTTCTGCCTCGGCTGCTATCTGTGAGCACCAGCCGTTCTCAATAATGAGTGATAAGGACTAAGGAAGCAAGTAATAGCAGGCTTGTGTTGGCTTAATCTACCAAAATAATACAATACCTAAAGACACATTTGCAATATGCACCAATATATTTTGTTTTCTGAGACTGGCAAACAAGTTAGGGAAATAGAACCAAGGAGAAAGTAGTTACACATTAAAACAAAAGGAAAAAGCCCCAAAAACTGCCTATAACTGTAAAAATAACAAAATAAGAAAACAGTCCAACAAGTAAGCTGCTTGCAGTTTATGCAGTTGCTATACATAGTATCTGTTGTTTACAAGCTCTATAATTAGTGTAATTATCTGTTTTTATGACCAAAGAAGTTGTTCAGTGCTCTAAAAGTGCTGAAGATACCCACAAACACTCAGAAAAGCATAAAGTGATATCATTTATCACAATAGTGATAACACGTCATATCGCCCACCCACAAGCTGGGTTTGGCTTGACATGCCCATCAATGTTCAAAAGTCCAGAACCACATCACACCGCCTGCTGGGCCTGTCTTCTATTTAATCACTATCAAGTCCAACTTCTGAGTCACCTTGTGACCGTACAGCGCAGGCTTGTTTGGAAGGTATGTCTCTGGAACAGCTCAGTTAATGGGACATGCCAGAATCATCAAGGTAAAAGGGTTTAATGTAATTCTGTGGAAAGGACGAGGACGGTGTCTGGCGCTGTGCTGCCGCAGTGATTGATCCTTCAGTCCCCAGAGTAGTAACTGTGCTGGAAAACAAACGATTACATAACCAGACGGGTGTCACTTCGGGTTGTAAAAGAGACGCCCACCCGCCCACCGCATTACAGAGTGTTTAGGCGTTACAGATTCACGCAAACCTGGGGGTCACGGAGGAGAAAGTACATAGATTTCCAACAGTAAGAAGGACCTGAACAAGTTTTGACAGACTATGTTGTCTGTTCTCCACCGTTTTCATGACGCACTCCTCCTGGAATTTAAATGTACAGCCCAGCCAAGACTAACAGCAGGTTAATAAATCACTCCTGCCAGAGCTGAAACATACCGAGCTTCCAACTAAGCTTTGTCTAGGCAAATAGTTCTGCTTAAGATGATCAAAATGCACACACACGGTGCTACCTTTGCTCTGAATAACAAACTGCTCACAGCACTGAAACCACGCTGTGTGCGGAGGAAGATCACACCCTGTTTTCAAACAAAACACAGAGGAAAATGGCTGAATAACGTGATGAGACAGAATTATGTAACAGATCTCAAAAAATAACAAGCACATCAAAGACTAAAATGTGAATAAAGCAACTGGACAGGAGAAGATGCATTATTATCACGGATAAGGGGTGTTCTAAAACCTCCTCAAGTGGCCCACTGCCATTACAAAAATGATGACAACATGTGACAAAATACGACTTTACTATTTGTTGAAAACTTGTGTAATTACTCAAGATCACAATAAACTATTTTTCCACTATTAAATGTGTGTGATTTTAGCAGAGCAACCAAGGACTGCAAAAGAACACAAACGTTCAGTCAACTTTCTTTGTTTACTTCATGTAAATTGTTATATAACAGTAAAAATGTATAATTTGACCATGTTTAAGGCAGTAACCTTGCCCATATAAGCAGGTTTTGCTCACCAAATAACCACCCTAGTAATACTGCTCATTTCTGCTAGTGCCTCTATAAAATGTTGTTAATGTTATGCAAGCTAGCATCAAGCACACATCCATTTTCCAACGAGTCTCATACTACTTAAAGAATCATCAAGACATATGAACATGTTATTTACTTTTTATATAATGCAGTGAATCAGTAAACATTTCAATTTAAAGGCTATTGACAGAGAGGCTGGTTGGCTGTTAGCTATGTTTATCCTGTTTAGCCTGCTATATTTTAGCCTAGTTGTTAAGAAAATATGTTGTCAGGCCCTCAAAACTGGGTTCTTATTTCAGTACACTCAACTGTTCATTGAATATATTTTCCCACATATGTTTTTATTACTCAGTTCTAGCCCTAGGTTTTCTTTTTCTTGTAACAATATTCCACAGTCTCATATGTTTCAGGGACACATTTCACTACATGTTGTACTTGTATAACTGTATGTGACAAAGAATTTCGAATCTTGAATCTCAACAAGAAGACAGAGGGGCTTACTGAGTTGTTTCTACAGAGCAACAATAAAATGTGGGGTATATTCCTGTTTGTGTTCTTAACCTTAAATACTTGTTTGTAACAAAATATAAAATGGATTATAAACGTGCTAGATCATCAAAGAGAACGCAACTGCAGCATTAAGAAACCACGTCATCAACAGTAAAGATTAGCTTTAAAAATTATAAAGAGGCATGAATTTTACTCGCCATTAAAGGTTTAAAACAAATGAACACCATCATAGCAATGGTTCTGGGAGCCAAACTCACTCTTTGGTCAGAATGGGACAGGACTTGAGCAGAAAGCGGCTGAGAGCTGTGTCCTGGTAGGTGAGCTCCGGAGGGGCAGTGGGGCTTTTCAGGTTCAGGCACCGGACGATGACGTAGAGGATGGTGGCGACGGCGGCCAGTTTCACCCCGTCGAACATGGCCGGCATCTCTGGCGCCACCGGGTACACCCCGTGAGACTCTTGAGACGTCATGGCCTGATTGCAGAGGTGAGAAAAAGACAGAGGTCAACATCAATATGTTAGTATTAGAGCTGCACAATATGGACAAAATATAAGTATTACAATTTTACTACTACACATTGCGATTGTGATGCCTTTCAAGATATATTGTGCCGCCCTAGTTGGTATACAAGCCAAAATGTGATTAAGTAAAAGTTAAAGTTAAAGCAATGCAAATGCAGAACAGCTAGACGACACTTAACACCTTTTTGAAAAGAGGAACTTTAAAAAAAATAAACAAACAGGAACAGCTGATCATGTTAACCTAAAACAGATGGTGTAACTTACTTTGTTGCTCAAGTTGATTTCGAGAATGCAATCCCTGGCACTTGGTCAACAATGCTGCACTTGCAGGGGGTTTCGGTCACAGTGTTTAGGTCCAAACTGTGAAGAAAAACACATTTCACTTATCAGATACGGCAGATCATGTTCCTCCAATGAACAAAACCAAAAAATCATAATGTTAATAACAACTGGCTTCATGTTGACATGTGGTTATCACTTTAAAGACTGATTTATTTAACAGAGGGAAAAGAGAAGGCAGAGCGCAAACCTGAAACTAAACATGTTTCTGAAGGACCATTTTCTAGTAATCTTCATCACAAATTAGATAGTTAGTTGTTAGATAAGGCTCAGGCTAAAGTAAATTAAGAGACTATAAACAGTATAACACTAGACAGCATCACAGCAGGGAATCTAGAGTCTAGGCAACACAAATCATTTCCCAGCCAGAGGCACAGCACTATCCTGAGTCCATGTAAAATAAAATTAAAATATTTTAGAACAGTGTTAAGCTTGATATGGTCTATCAGAAAGTTACCCTAATCCCACCCCTTCACCCAAAGAGAGAACAGACATATTCTTATACAATACATTAGTTTGCATTTAAGATTCAAAGTTGTAATTTTTAAGTATTTTAGAAAGAAATGTTACATTGTACATTAGCAAAAGTTGTGAATCTTAGTATAGTTTAACACTACTACTACTGTAAGTCACTTTGGATAAAGGCATTTGCCAGATGAAAGTAATGTAATGCAACGTCCTACTACTAATAATAACAATAATGTCCTATTTTGTCAAATCGGCCCACCACAAACTGTGCACTTCGATTTCCCAATTCAAAAGGTCCGATCATCCCTGCTCTATAAATATATCAGTTATTCACTATTCATTGATAAAAAAATAAAAAAAAGATCATCACTTAAACCAAACTCACACTGACTGAATTTACACACTGGAGGGAAATATACTGAGACCTATAGCTTAGGTATGAAGATCTACAGACTATGAGGAGTTAAGAATATATTAAGTATGAGCTTCTAGCGGGATTTTTTTTTTTTTTAATTATAATAACTGGTAAAATGTTGGGATGTTTCTCTCCTAAATCAATGAATGTTAACTGTATTTAAGCACGAGCTGTGACGTTAATTTTTTTTTTTTTTTGGGGGGGGGGGGGATGCAGAAAAAAGAAAGAACCTC
>JBBPCZ010000040.1:3306965-3324940 GCA_037974445.1 Brycinus macrolepidotus | reverse complement strand
TCTACTTTTACTTGAGTACATATTTTGCAGGATACTTGTACTTTTACTTAAGTACTAAGCTTCAGTACTTCCTCCACTGATAATAATCATCATCATCATCATCATCATTATTATTACCATATGATCTAGGAATAATTTGCCAGAAAAGAGAAGATCATCTGTAAGTATAGTGCTTTTAAACTATAATAATAATGTGATCTAAAAAAAATAATAATAATAATAAACATAATCATCATTAAGAATAATCTGCCAGAAAGGAGAAGATCATCTGTAAGTATTTTATACTGACATACTTACGTTTTATATAAGTATTTTATATTTTACACAATAATAATAATGTAATCTAATAATAACAATAACAATAATCACCATCATCATCATCATCATCATGTGATCTAAAAATAGAGGATCATGTGTAGGTTTTATATGTACTGTTACAGATGCTGTACCTGATTTTCCAGAACCCAAAGCCCCCAAAACGACCACGTTGCACTCCGCGGGCTCGTGCTCGGGCACCGTCACGATGTTGCAGGTTCTCGCCTTCCCGAACATAAGAGCCATGCTGAGCGGGGGCTCGCGCTGGAAAAAAGAGCTACTCCTCCGCGAGACTGCAAAGATCTCCCAGCCCCTCCTCACCTGTCTCCCTGGTGGTCTTCAGAGATGTTCTTCTGCAGTCCGGCAGAGTCTTCTCGGATTTCTTCCATTCCATCCCTGACTCTCGCGCGGTCGCGTGGAGCAGCAGGCTGGAGAAAAGACCCTCAGGCTGAATTCATCCCACCGGGGAAAGTCTCTAAAAGTTCAGACCAGTCCATGTGTGGAGGATGACGCACCTGTAGGCGTGGTCACGTGGAACCCACGCCCTCCAAACTAAAGACCCTGATCTCAGACTAACCAAAGGATCTTCAGGAGATGCCACAATCTAGTCACCATCACATGGGCATAACATGGAAATCAGGATGAAAGTCTTTGGAGATTAATTTGCCCAACGACATTCACTCAAAATATCAAGAGAGGAAATTGTTATTTTTCCCAGCTCATATGATTTTTTTAAAGCTTTTAAATACTTATTTTACAGTATTTTAGTATATGACTTGATTAATATGAAAGAAAGTGGGAAAATGCGATTATATTTTTGAAAAAACGAGAGTCAGTACCAGTGAGTCAGCAACAGACAAAGCAGTCACACTGAGGCCCATAGTACAGGGGCCTCAGCCCACACACCCCGCCCACAATATCTTTTTATGTACCTGCCAGGGGCGATACCACTTTTCTTTGTCCAATACAATACCACAACTTTTAAGTATGTGCTGATATAGATACCAATCAGACACCATCTTTTAATCTCTCGTAAACAACTAAGGTGTGAAGAACACAATTCCTCTAAATCCTGAATTGCTCCCTACTTCCTTTAGAGGGCGCTATGTAAGTTGGGTGTAGAAAATTCCAGTTTCTACACCCATGTAGTGTACAATTAGTCCATTAGGGAGTTCTGGCACACATGGCTGAACATCCAGTGGCTCTTTATTAGACATATGCTACACTGTTTGGGTGCAGGAGTGTGTATTTTAAGTGCATTATGTATAAACCAGGGAGCTGTTCGGGACACAGCCTTGATGCTCGTCTTTGTTACTCATGTCCTCATCTGTGTGTTTCTCTTTACAGCATGTTGCTCAAAGTTTAGTTACACATTCATGCGATAGTTCAGACTTTTTCCAATATGCGATCCAGTGATTTTGGCCCGTATCAGACCAGTACCGATACTGAGTATCACATCGGCATACCTGTAGTAACTGCTTGTACAATTAAAAGTGTTTAATAATGTAAAGTAACTTGTGAAAGAAAAAAAACAAGAACAATTACACAAGCTATTTTTTAATGAATTGAAGATATTTTCCTGTTGGTCCATTTTTGTTTTGCAATAAGGCCTGTGAGATCCTAGTTATGCCACTGGTGTGTATCCAGGATACAGAAGGAAACAAACAGTTGCAAGTAACATCTAGGACAGATGTGACTTTGGATAAAAAGGGAACATACCCAGCAGCTGTCCTGAAAGTCACATCACCCTTGGATCACTAATGGGATCACTTGGCCAGTCACAACATATCAAATGACATGAAAATATAAAGCTATAGTACCATGCAAAAGCAGTATATGTTTTTAAAAGCTAATATAAGAATGTATGCAAACAATAATAATACAGTTAATAGTGATTTTATTTATGTCTTTGCTTATTTAGCTCTCATCAAAATACAGTCTAAATCAATACTTCATTAGATTAAATCAGGAGCTGCTGATGGAGTTTCACAAATCCATGCAAAGGCTGGAGGCACTGAGGTGAAATCTGGAACTGATCCTGTGATTCTCTAGCCAGTGCACAAAACTTGAACACTTTTTACAAACAAAGCAAATCTTGATTTTATTTAATGTTTTTTTGTTTGTTAATACTGACTCTAATGTTAACTTGTGTATTTGCTGGCAGAAAGTCCCCCACCCCTCAGATAAATTGCTTTAAACAGTTTGCACAGGAGCACTAAGACTTTTGCACAGACTGTATTTTTAGTTATATGTAACAAGACAGTTGATATGTTTATGGCATGTCACAGTGCGACCCTGGCTGCTGTGCTATTGTTGTATCACCCATGCAATGCACTTGTCCTGCGATGTATCAGATTCACATGCTCTGAAATCCTACCAAGAACAAAAGGTGATCAATCATGAGTGAAAGGCCTGGAGCCCCACAGCCTCAGTGATCTGCCTCTGCTCTCTCGACACTACGTTTCAGCTGTCTCTGATCCCACCATGGCAAAATGTACGGCACGCTTTTCGCTTCTATGTATAGCCGACTCTATTCTCGAAGCTGTTAATAGAAACACAAACAGTTGATACTCTGTCAAGTGCATTTGTCTCTCGCAGCTGAGCGGCAACCCAGTTAGTGCTGTCACAGAGAAAACCGTGGCGATGAAGTGCCACCAGGTGCTCTGAGACGAAGGTTCGATGTTGGTCTCGTTGCAGATCCGCTTCACACTTTAGATGAAGATCTCTGGGAGTAACTTGATGGAGCCCAGGAGCTGTGTGGGCTCAGAAAATGAAGCTGCAAAGGTCTGTCAAGCTCTGGTCTTGGAGAATCCCACAGTGAGTGTGAAGATAGAAGGGAGAATTTTCACGGTGGACAGAGTCCTCCTGGAACATAACTGCGAATATTTCCGGGCTCTTTTCCAGTCTGGAATGAGGGAATGCCAGGAAGAGGAGATTCACCTCCAGGTGGTGAGCGCTCGTGGCTTTGTGGTTGTGCTCCAGGTGATACATGGGGAAAGACCCATGTTAAGCGATGATGAAATCTTCCAAGCCATAGAGTGTGCCGCCTTCCTTCAGGTGCAACCTCTTGTCAGGCACCTCATAAACATCATCAATTCCGATAACTGCCTTCTCATGTGTCACACAGCTGCTACCTACGGCTTACTGGAGCTTTTTAGGAGCGCAGCCTTGTTCATTCGGGACATGTACCAAGACCTGGAGGAGCATTTGAGGTGTTTACCAAAGGAGCTAACTGATTACATTGAATCCTTAATTCCTAGCACCTTCGTTATGGTTGACACTCATTCTCCCAGCGTTAAGCTGCTCCAGGACTTCATGAGGACCGTGTGTTACTTTGATGAGAGTGAGAAAGACTGGAAAGTCCTCACTCACCTACCGCTTGACACTAGCACCACCATGGCTGGGATTACGGTTCTTGATAACAAGCTCTACATCGTTGGTGGAGTGTACAACATCAGCAACAAAGTTGTGGACTCTGGCTTCTGCTACGATGTGGCCTCAGATACCTGGAGCACGTTCCCCAGTCCACAGCAGCTTCGTTACAACTGTACCCTGGTAGGACATGAAGGTTTACTCTATGCACTCGGTGGAGAGCATGAAAGGACCACCATGTCATCTGTGGAAAAGTACAACATCTCCACAGGTGCATGGAGCTTTGCAGCCCATCTTCCAAGACCTGCTTCTGCAGTAGCTTATGCCAAGAGCATGGGGAGGATCTTCATCTGCCTCTGGAAACCAAAAGATGCCACAGAGATCTATGAATACCTACCAGTCAAGGATGAGTGGATTCTAGTGACCACACTAATAAGACATCAAAGTTACGGACATTGTATGGTGGCACACCGGGACAATTTGTACGTGATGAGGAACGGGCCGTGCGATGACTTCCTGAGGTGCGTGATGGACGTTTACAATCTGACCACAGGTCAGTGGACAGCCATGCAGGGATATTATGAGAACAGCAAAGGGGCTCTGTTCACGGCGGTGGTCAGAGGCGACTCTGTTTTCACGGTGAACCGCAGAGCAACGGTGGAGTATTCCATCGAGGACGACAAATGGAGGACAAAAAAAGAAATGACAGGATTTCCAAGAATCGGCTCCATGAGGACCTTTCTCCTGAGACTGCCAAAGAAAAGCAAACAGCCTCTGGGAAAGCCAGATTTGACCAATGGCCAACATTTTGAAGTCCCTTCTGACCTCACCCCTAGCTCTTCCTCAGAATGCTTTAAATGACTCTATTAAATATAACCATTTGATTACTTAAATAAAAAAATAATTATTGAACAAACATGTATCCTTCCTTTTGCTCTATGACTCAGGTCAGGCACTACTTTTTTTACTATATTCCTGAATCAGATTTGGCAAAAAGAATGCAAATGATAAAATGCAACTTTCCTGCCCAACTGTGCAATGCAAGATGCTGCATCCTGAATCCAAATTCGTTATGTTAGCATTTATCTTCTTATCCTTTAGTATTTGAACAGTAAACTGGCTGTACTGCACATAAGCACTGTTGACTGTATGTCTTTAAAACTATTAAAGGCAGTTATAATGACTGACAAAAGTGAACCAGTCATCTTCAAAAAGATTTGAAGTATTATTTTTTTTCACCACGTTTTTAAAATACAGAAAAATTGCATTTTTGATATGTAGACAAAGCCATTCACTGTGTTCTGAAGTGAGACACTTAATTGTGTTACAGAAAATTGTACCGCTTCTTTATAGTAGTTTTGAATGGAACCAGGGGTCATGATGTCTCCAACACTAATATAGCCATTTAATTAACTACCCAAACATCGGTGAACATATATATTTGTCTTCTGAGTGTTTGTATGGAATGTTAATGATGGTAAAATAGTGTAATATAAGCAAAACTATTTTAGGCATTGCCTAACATGTTTAGATATGTAACAATATACAGTACGGTGCCATGTACAGTACTGTCTTAGCCACTTGTGAAAATAATTTTTAAAAACTGCTTAGATGAGCAGTGAGTATTTTTCCTCATTACTATTACTGAATATACTAAAGAAAACTAAAAAGAATAAATACAAACAACATTATACAGTAAACAGTGATTTTATGTTCAGTATATCAATGTGTTCCTTGTGGAAGTCCAGTATTATTTGTAGTTTCCATCAGAAACCTGGTTTGACTCAATCAGTCCTTGATTAAATCAGGAGCTGCTGATGGAGTTTCACAAATCCAAACAGAGGCTGGAGGCATTGAGGAGAAATCCGGGACCGAACCTGTGTTCTCCTCACCAGCTCACAGAATATCAATCTTGATACTTTTTACTGCTTTCTTGTTTGCAATTATTCTAATGTTAACTTTTCTAGCAGAAAGACGTATTTTCACACACTCAGAAAAATGGCTGTAAACACTTTGCATAGGTGTCTAAGGCTTTTGGACAGTACTGTATAACATAGCAATATTTCAAGTAACTGATTCTTGTGAAGTAGAAGCCCAGTTTAGATGTCTGGTTCCCAATACCACCTAACTGTAAACAACTATGACTTGGTAAGCATGTTTAAAAATTTCCCATTTCACATCAAACTACTTTTAATGACTTCCTTTGCATCTTCACATCTGTTGGACGTTTCTGTGGAGTTCCCAAATAAGTTTGCAGATGACCTCCATGCACTAATGGACCGTGGAGGTTTTGTTTCCATGGCTACAGAAGAAAACTGGGCTGATGATTTTCCTACATTTCTATGTAACAGCTCATCCGTCGGCTTCAAATCTCTTAATGAACCATGCCAGAGGAACAGGGTCACGAAAGGCCAGTTACAACAGACTGACCACAAGCTGACCACAAAGAAACATGAGTAGTACAAACATGCATCTCGAGATCTTGAGACCACAATTTTCTTCACATTTTTATGGAAAGAAAAAACAATGTGAAAGGAACAGTGTTTGACGTCCAGTCAAGTTATGGATAGCCCCCACATAAAACACACATTCCTTGGGTCTTTTTAAACTCTGGAGCAAGTTCGGTCATTACATCGTCAGCTTTGGGACATGACTAATCAAGCCACAAAGAAAATACTCTTCTTACTCAGCCTAAGCTCAGTCTCTCAAGGGGATGAGGAGCTTTGGTCAAGTCTCCATTCCTCAAGACATTTCTTGGTATCTTTCAAACATTCTGCAGAACCAAGGCTGTATAAGAAGCCTAAATATCCCAAACGTGATGAATGCAGAGAGCTGTTCAACTTGCTGACAGCACATTTCGTTTTCTCTAAAGCGGGTCTGCTCTGGAGGTGGAGAATGAGGAGACACAGCAGCTATTGTTTAGATTTACTTTAATCTTCCATTATCAGCCAAGTATTCTTTGGCAAACGGTCCATTAGCTAATTGTTATCCCCCGTCCTAAGAGGAGAGTGATTAGAAGGGTTATTTGAGGACATTTCATCAATAAGAAGGACAGTCCACTTTAAAGAACACTATGCATTCTAAGGAGGCACCCCATCAGAGGCCAAGTATAGTCAAATCTGGCCTGGCCTAAACAATTTAAACACTCATTTGAGTATTTGTTTGTTACATCAGTAACTGGACGCTTCATCTGTGGCCTAAAACTACAATAAATGCAACAGGCCAAAGACCTTAAGCTAGAACATTATGTTTAATATCTGAAAAATGGTAAAAAATAAATAATTGATAGCTAAATTATAGATACTTTAGTCGGATGCATCACAAATTAATACCAGGCATCCAAGTCAACTCGCCTTACACTGCCCCGCTTTCCATGAGGCCAGTGAAGCTAAAAGAGCGAAGATGCCTAAAACTGCAATATAAAAAATTGCAATGAGAGGTTGGTATACCATGGGGAATCTCAGATATGCGAGTATGATGACCCTGTGGGGTTGCTTAATATTCATTATGCCTTACACCACTGCCAACTTCAGTTCATTTGCGCCAGACAAAAAACACCCTCACTGCCATCCTACTGGATGTAGCTGGAACTGCAGGGAATCATGGTTAATTATGAAAAGTAAATGGTTTTGTGAAATGAGTATGTCGCTATTCTATCAGAAATACAGAATCCTCTTTAGGCCAGCCCTAAATCAAGTAAAACATTACACACTTTGTGTCATGTTTATAGTTTGTGTCCTGTATAAACAAATCAGCATATAATACAAGACGTAATAAAAACACAGCTCAAACACAATCAGCAGGTTCAATCAACATATAAACAATAAAATGAAAAGGAATTTCTAAAAGAGTAAAACAATATATGCTGTCAAAGAAATGACATTAGTATAATTTTCAGGTATAATAAAGTCTAGAATATGGTTGTTCCATAAGGGAATTACAAAAAAAACCCAGATTCTCTGTATGTGTCCATACACTACGCAAGCTGTGTTGCCCTTTTCTTTAATGCCTGGAAATAATGAAGCTTTGCTTTCCAACAAGGCCACAGTTCTCACTGATCATTCCTATCCAATGCTATCAACAATTCACACAAATCACGTGTTTGGCTGGGCTGATCAGGCTACACGTGTCATGAGTTCCTCCAGAGCACGTTCACGGTGGTTCTCATGAACAAGCAGCACCTCTTTGATTGCGTTCTGCTGGAAGCCCATCTCATGAAATTGGGTGAGCAGGTGAAGAAACTCTTCGGCCTGAAACACACACAAAAGACTTAACATACACATATATTCAAAAAATTCAACAATCCCGTGAAGGTAAAACAAATAATAAAATGATGATATGATGATGGCAATTCTGATATCCTATAAAACTGAAATATGCAGATGAGCACCCTTACCAATATAAGCCTGAATTAAACTTAAATTTATCCACAAAGTACTGCACTCTTAACAAGAGCGACAGTGTTATCCTGTTTCACGTGTTGAGTTTTTCTCAAGGCAGCCAAAAATACTTGCATTACTGCCTCACCATGGATTTTAACGCCAGTCCAACATACAAGGCTGTAACATTATCCACTATGCTATCTAATAACCATGAACTTATGACTCTCGCATAATCCCTGTTTTTTCTAATAACACAAACTCCATTTATCAAGTTATTTGCCCTGTTATTAGATGTTAGTTATTGCTGCTGATGTTATATAGATCAAAATAACCACATTATGCAATGTGGCACTTTTCTAAAGAGATTATCAGTGCCTTTTGGCAGTATCTCCGGCACTGTGGGGATGCTTGTATCTGTTGAGAGTCGCTGAGGTGAAACCTCCCCAGGTGGGAGGAACTGCACCAAGTGCACTGAGCCTTGTGAAACCTGAGCCAAGTGACTAGCTCTATTTCGGGGTCGAGGCTGAACTTCATCTTGCTAAACAGATCTCACTGAATGGCCATATAAAACAATTACTATACTCTTGGACTAAGAGGGCAGAATCTGAGGGTAAAAGGGAAGGAGCTCAAGCCCCCTATAGGTCTGTGCATGTATCTGCCTCTAACCAATCACAATGCTTTTAAATCCGTGCCGTGAGAATCTTCTAGACCAAGCTGATCAAAACAATGCAGACCAATCCTCATCTATCTTCGATTATAGATTCACCATTGCAGTGAAATATACAGCAAAGTGCACTGCAATTGCAATATGTAGCAATACTATTGCAATTAAAGTACTTTTTCTATATCACGCAACCCTGGTTTGATTTATGTTTTTAATAAAAAGAGTCTGAGAAGCTAATTTTAGATATTATACTGACAGTTACCTTTGTCTCACAGTTCTGAAACATCTCCAGAGCCTCCTCCACTTCAGCTTCATCATAGCCAAGTTCACACAGTCGGTCACAGGCAACCAGGTAACTCAGGACCTACAGGAGAACATCCATACATCTGGTTAAAATCTTTTCATGGTGGAGGGATATATGCATGGTGATCGTGTTGTAAGGAAAAACAGTCCCCCCCCAAAAAATTTTTTATTTCAGATTTACCACTATTTACCACTATTTTACCTTCATCAATCAAGTGTATTCTATTGGAAAAGCCTCCTTCATACTCATTGTTGATAACAGTGCTTTACACTGAGCAGGGGTTCATTCTTTTCTCACACCTGTACTCCTATATGACATGACAGATTGACCAGATTGACCAGATTGAGAAAGCCTTCAGGAGCATCTGTACAGGGAATCAGATTACAGCTGCAATTAAAGGGGAATTCCACCAACTTTTCAAAAATTCTGCATATTTAAATGGGTAAGATGAAAACAGTCATTCGGAGTGGTTTGGTGTGAAATGCTCATTTTTAAAGAAAGAGTCCAAACTGTCCACTGCAGTGGTAGGACCCAGATATCTGAAGAGGTTAATGACACCAGAAGCTCCCTAATGGAAAGCTGTTACATGTTACAGTTATGAATACACTGTTTGATACCTAAGAGATTGTTTTAAAAATATAGTCATGGTGAGGCAAAATAGTGCCACAACAATGATTTTTTTTTTTTCAGATTTGCCACTATTCTATCATCATCGACATTATATATAAACACTCAGAAGACACATGTAGGTTCACTAGTGGGTTTGGATAGTAAATAAAATGGTTAAGAGTTCTCTCACCTAATAATAACTTTCTTTTTATGGCACCTTAATACTTAAAAGTGCCATAAAAAGAATGCTGATGACATCCAAATCCCAAAGACAATCTCCTTCAACTCATTTAGCGCTGAACTCAGTCTGTCGGCAGATCTCACAGATCAACCTTTGTATATTTTCAGAAATATTTGAGCCATCTGGGCTTTTATGGACACTGCTCACAAAGTCATAGAGTTATGGTTTCTTTTTTAAGATTTCCCTCCTTCTCATCCACTTTGTTCTGCATAGTTCTGAACTTTCAAGAAGCAGCTTAACATCAAAGTCACTGCTTTGATTCCGGGAGTCTTTCTGCATGCCTCACCTTAACGGCTGCGACCCTTTTTATTATCTTGGGTCTCTTAAGCCTGAGCAATGTTGCTGGTCAGATTTCTCCACAGTATTTCAGTAACACTGCTAATATGTTATTGTTTTTTTTTTTTATCCAGTTTTGTCCATGACTCATCCCGTCTCTAGAGGAAAGCTGTGCGATGCTGAGAACTGGCTAATAAATAGCAGGTTGTGGAAACTTGGGGGGGATATGGTGTCTATTTTCACTATGTTATTTTTTCCCCCACATCATGACCAGACACAGTTCAATGTATCCGGAACCAGATGTTTTGTCCTTAAAGAGGAGCTAGGTTGAATTGCACGCTGGAGGAGAAAAACAGGTACATGAGGAAATCTAGCAGCGGTGGGTCACGTTACATAACTCGCGTCCTCAACCAAGAAAAATGCGTCGTTATCACATAGGCTTTAGAACTCTCTGTACCACATCACTTCAAAGGCCTGACACCGTGGTCAAAAAGGGGGCAATGTAATGACTGGGTTTTCCTGAAATCCCTCCACATATTTTCTAAATGCTTTAATGGTTAAAGGGACCACATTTTTCATTCATCAGGTGAGCTGCTTATCCTTCACCAGGGTGGTGGGGGGTGCAAAAACACTCTGGACAGGTCGCCAGTCCATAATATTTTCTTTCTTTCTTTTTTTTTTCTTTTTGTCTGTTGTTTTTTGTCTGTTTATGTACTAAAAGAGTCATAATACACAACCAATTTCCAAACTATTTTATCTTAACAAGCTGTTTTTGTTACTGTACCTTTATGACACAGACTTTTCTGATTGGCTGGCCTTTATTACACTTCATTCAAAAACCTGTCCGGGTTAAAACACTCCCTATAACTTCAAACGGAATGGGCGTGGCTAAGCAGCTGAGTGCATGTAAGTCTTTAGGAAAACTGTTTATTTATTTATTTGTTTGCTTAGAAAAAGGAAGACAAATCAATTTTCCATTATATTTACTCATCTAAAATGTTTCAAATATCATTTTGAGAACACTTTGAACTGTTTCATCACAAAAAAAAAAAACATTCAGTGATTGCATAATTGACCAAGGCCCAAAAAAGACGCAGAAGGAAAGTCAGAATGACCTCGGGGCGTGCTTGCGGTAAACCACAAAAGATGCCCTGTGGGACTGGTGGGAAAAGACATTGCATAAGTGGAAAACGTTTACCAAGATATTCTGGGCAATGGAGTCCAAGCCTTTGAAGAGCCTTTAACCATTAGTTTCAAAAGAGCGTAACCACTCAAAACTTCTACTGCAAGTGCTGTGCTCTGATTATATTAAGACCACCCATAAAATGGAGTGAAGCTGGTGCTTGACATTTTGAAAATGCCAACCCACCTACAGTATAATGCAAAAGTCTTGAGTCCCCCTCCACCCCCCCCCTTAGCTTTGGCATGTTGAGTAGATTAAATGAAGGAAATGAGAACAAATGTTTAACTGTGACAGACAGCAAAGTGCCTAAAGATACAAGGTGTCTAGATAAAGGAGTTCCAGCCACTCAGCATTCAGCACCACCAGTATACTGATCACCACCTGATCATCTGGAATCATCTGCTCCTGTTTCTTCACTGGTTCAGGCCTTAAGTTAGGTGTGCTTTGTTATGCTTGAATGATTCATATGTAGATCACTGTCTGGCTTAACAAACAAAAAATCAGTTTGATTATGTATTACTGGTATTAACTGCACAGATTTTAATGTAAAGTGCATGGTATACAGATTAAGAATGATAATGATGATGATGCTGCTAATGATGATGATTATTATTATTATTATTATTACTATGTCATCTCTATTGGGTGTCCTTGGAAACTAATCATGTTTCCAAGGACACCCAGTAGAGACGACATCCAAGCCTGAACTCAGATTTCAGCCCCATGGATCAGCCCAGTTATTCTGACCCCACCGACCTGATCTGGACTGCGCTGGCCAGTCTTCTGCAGGGCGATGATGGCTGTACGCAGTGGGTAGCCACGCTCTGTCACCGCCTCCAGCAGTTGCCGCTCTTCAGGGCTGAGAGCCGAAAGCAGCTCCACTGAGGAGTCCTGCAGCGCGGCGTGGGAACCAAGAGGCCGAGAGACGGCATGGGGCAGGCCTGGAGACTAGATGGGAAAAAACAACAGGGTCTTTAAAATCAGGATTCTGAGAGAGAAAAAGAAAAGGAACACCACACTAACACTGAGACACTGCTGCCACTTAGACACTTCTCCCACTGAGACACTGGTAACAAAGAGACAGTGCTGCCACTGAGACACTGCTCCCACTGAGACACTGGTAACACTAAGACACTGCTAACACTAAGACACTGCTAACACTGAGACACTACTGCCACTAAGACACTGCTAACACTGAGTCACTGCTGCCACTGAGACACTGCTAACACTGAGACACTATTGCCACCGAGACACTGCTGTCATTGAGACATTACTGTCACTGAGACACTGCTAACACTGAGACACTATTGCCACTAAGACACTGCTGCCACTGAGACACTGCTAACACTAAGACACTATTCCCACTGAGACACTGCTAACACTGAGACACTGCTGCCACTGAGGCACTGCTAACACTGAGACACTGCTGCCACTGAGACACTGCTGCCACTGATGCACTGCTAACACTGAGACACTGCTGCCACTGAGGCCCTGCTAACACTGAGATATGATTGCCACTGAGACACTGCTAACACTGAGACACAGCTTCCACTGAGACACTGCTAACACTGAGAAACTGTTGCCACTGAGACACTGCTAACACTGAGATATTACTGTCACTGAGACACTGCTAACACTGAGACACTACTGCCACTAAGACACCGCTGCCACTGAGACACTGCTAACACTGAGACACTATTCCCACTGAGACACTGCTAACACTGAGACACTGCTGCCACTGAGACATTACTGTCACTGAGACACTGCTAAAACTGAGACACTATTGCCACTAAGACACTGCTAACACTGAGACACTGCAGCCACTGAGACACTATTCCCACTGAGACACTGCTAACACTGAGACTCTGCTGCCACTGAGACACTGCTAACACTGAGACACTATTGCCACTAAGACACTGCTAACACTGAGACACTATTGCCACTATTACACTGCTAACACTGAGACACTATTGCCACAAAGACACTGCTAACACTGAGACACTGCTGCCACTGAGACACTGCTGCCAAAAAGAGACACTGCTGCCAGTGAGACACTGCTGCCACTGAGAAAATTACCATATAGAAAATGCCTGGATGTTAACATGCAATTCAGGCTTTGTGTAAGTGAACAAGAGCACTAAATATTTCAGTTTAAAAAATAATAATAGTTATTATTATTAGAAAAGTATGGTTATACTATAATAATAGTAATAATAATAATACAATAATAATATAATAATATTAACTATACTACAATGCCATTACAATATTTTAATACAACATTATTATTACTACTCTTACTTCTACTACTACCACTACTATTACTTCTACTACTACCACTACGACTACTTCTACTACTACTACTACTAATAATAATAATAATAAAAAAAAAAAAAAAAGATTTTCTATAAATTAAATGCACCTAAAAAAAATAACGATAATAACAGTGATCATGTTGATCAGTAAAGAAAGAACTGTTGCTCAGCATTTAAAAATAAACAGAAAAAAAGAAATGTGAGAAATCTTAGTCTTTTAAACCTTCCTCTGAAGTGGTGGGTGCGAAAAAAAAGTAAACAAAATCTGATCTCAAGGGAAGGTTTTTTTATATCACTTTTCTTTGGTCACATTTTGGTTTATATTTTGATGAAAATAAATTGTAAGATGACCCCTATAGTACTCTGGATGTGGGACATGGTGAACAGGCACACAGACAGCCATCACCTTCTGGGTGAGTCTGAAACTCTGCTCTGCTGATAAAGACATTTACAAGCCCAGTGCACTAATCCACACAGAACTGCTGCAGCTTGGGAAGACTCCAGGAAAAGACTTTACACTGGATATTATTAGCCTCTTCATCTTTGGGGACGTTTGGGAAATGCAGACTGAGAGTGGACGGGGTTTCAGCAGTATGAATGACACTGGCTGCCCAAAGACTGAATCAACAGCAGGGCCCATAAATAACCTACATTTTAACTTTTAACAAGAAATCCATTTACAGTGGCTTCAGAACAACAGTGAAACGGCTTCGGGCTATTTAAGGAGCTCCAGCTCTTCATTCTGGTGACTAAAATATCCTTCTGCTCTTATTTTTGTCCACTCACAACACAGAGAACATGCTGGACACATTGTCCACTTACAGCACCTTAGGAGTGGTAATCCAAGCCATTTTACAGAATGTAATGAACATTCATGGAACACAATGTTTTTCTAAGTGATATTGGACCATTTCTATTGGCCCACTCATCATAAAATTGTGACACAATATAAATGGCAGATATTTCTTCCAGATTATGGGAAAAAAATGAATAAAAAGGAACAACATTGAGGACAGACTACAAAATATAGGTATGTAGGCCAGCTGAGTTAGATTATGTATACCTATATATTATATAACTGTGTATATGTACATATACACGCGCGCACACACACACACACACAAACACACACACACACACACACACACACACATATATATGTTTTCAAACTAGGTAAAAAAAACCAACAACACACAATTGCTGATATACTACATTATGGGTCAGTTTCCCAGACTGGTTTCAGCCTAATTCTAGACTAAATATTCCCTTCAGCGTAGAAATTCCTGTCTTAATCCCTGTCTGGGAAATCAACATAATTATTACGCATGTGATATATATTAAATCACTTTTAGTACATCATAAAAACTAAAACTAAAAAATATAGGCTATCTAGGCCACAAGACCATATGATAGTATACTTTACTCTGTTACATACACATTGTAAAAAAGTGCATAAAACTACATAGTAGTTTCCTCCGGGTTCAGTAAAGCTTTTCTGAGTTATCTGATTCTGATAAGATATAATGTAGGCCTTTTAAGAGTGTGTTACCTGTGCAGTGTGTGTGGAGCTGTGTACAGACTGCCTGTTCTGAGGTGAGCCAGTGTGATCTGTGCTTTGGCTTCTCCTGAAGTTGTTTCCTGGAGGTTTGGAGTCGGACAGTGAGGTCTGTCGGAACCTGACCTGCCTGTGAGCGGAGAGGCCACAGGACGAGGGAAGGGTGAGGAAATTCGAGGAGCAGCGAGAGCGCAGGTCTTTTAGTCCAGGCCCTTGTCTTGCTAAGTCTGAAGCGCTGCATTTGGGTCCTTCCATCTCTGGAAAGGAAGCATCCTCGCCGTCAGAGTAGTCCTCACTGTCCGAGTCAGAAATAGTGAACTTCACCCGGCCCTTCATGGCGCGGTAGTGGGCCGCGTTCAGACTCCGGCTGCGGGGCCGAGGATTCGGCTCCCAGAAGTCGCTGCTCCAGCGGCTGGCCAGCCTGCTCTCCTGAGGACTGCTGAACATCATCCAGTACGGAGGACAGGTCGGGGACGTCCCGGAGGCTGAGCTGGGAAGGGGGGCGCTAAGGTCACTGCTGTAGCCACCCTGCAGGCCCGTCAGAACCCAGTTCTCCAAGCTGAACACGTACTGCCAAGACAGAAGACAAATCAGAATCAGAAAACTTCACTGATCCTGGAGTAAATTGCTTATGTGCACAGTCACACAGAGACACAACATAAAATACAATGTAATATAAAGTATTGCAGTAATAATATTGCATAAGTAGCGATCTGAATCAGAATCTGAATCAGAATAAGAAAACCTAATGACTGAAATTGCTTATGTTACAATTGCACAGACACACAGAGACACAAAGGCAAGGCCGACATAAAATATAATATAGTCAAAATAAAACTCTCAAGAAAATACTCTGAAAATACACTATACTACACACATAAAAAAAGCTTGTGGTCGGTAAGAGAAGTGGATATAAATACTATAGATAAAAAAAATAAAATTACTGCTGAAGTAGTTTACTAGTGACACTAATAGCGGTTTGGAGCTGTTCTCTACACTAAGTCTGTTACTGCACGTAATAGTAATATACTGCACATCATAATAATATAGTATAAGTAGTGTCTTAAGTAGTGACATTAGCAGTGATGTTGCACATGATAAGATTATTTGCATTAAGTTGTGACAAAGAAAAATGTAAATTTGGGTTTACATTTTGCAAGTCACTAGCATTACCACACTCTGAAATACTGAACAATGCTATTTTTTGTTGTTTTAACTTTATTGCATAATTAAGTACCAACAGCTGACCTTCACATTGTGTCAAAATTGTTTGACGGACCAACAGAAGTGGTTAGACTTTACTTGGAAAGATTTTTTTTACATTAACCTCAACTGTAAGCTAAAATGTTTTTTTGCCTCTCCTGTGAAGTTGCCATTTTGGAGATACAAGGACTTCTTCTGACAGTGAACTTACCTAGTAGCTCTCACAAGATTATGGCAAGTTTATTATTATTATTATTATTAATATGAAAAACTATTCACAAGGCCAAAAGGTAATTTTGAACTGTTTTAACTAAGCTTAATATGAGCAAAAAGTGAATAAAATGATATATAATATACTATAATTATTGCTTTAAGTCTATTTCTATCATGTTATCTACCTTCCGATTTTATCACCACTTGAAATATGATGAATTCCAGATATTCAGTTTATTATACATTTATTCCAGATATTCTACAGCATTCTACAGTTTCCTCTCATCATTCATCATCTTGTTCATGGTTCATTAAACAAAATCTGAAAAATGGTTCTATATAGCAGCAAAAAGGGTTCAACTATTGTTACAAGTCAAGGAACCCAGCTTTCCACACGGTGAATGGATTATTTCATGGACTTGGCTTGTTTTCTATATGAGTTTGATGTCAAAACTCCAGATCATGGAGTACAGCATAAATGCGGTAATGCAGGTGAATCCCACTGGATATAAACTTTAGTTCTCTTTCACTTTCATGATCATGATGGATCAGGGCCCCCCGGCTAAACAGTCATCCATGTGGCGAACGCTACCCTGGCCAAAGATTACGCAACAAAATTTAGCCCATGCATTCCACCTTAACATAATCGTGCTCAGAGGCAGGTACGAGATGTTGCTTCTGGATGGACAAAGGGAAATAAGAGCGAGCCCTGAAACAAAACCCAGTACAGTCTGTTTCCATAAAAGGCTCTGGCGAGCTCGTTTCTGATCAGATAACAATAGCCACCACTTAAATTCATGTTAAAAGAAATGCCTGCTTTCCCTGTAAGAGCCTTCACCCCAAATAACAGCCACATGAAGCTAAAGTGCTGCTGGCGTTCAGTCCAAACAGATCTACAGTGCTATCTAGTGTCAACATTAGACGGCAGCCAACAGTCTTTTTATGGCCAGAATCTCGTGTCGTGATGTTGAGTGGAGCCTCATGTTCTGAGGAGAAATTACATTCAAACTGCGTGTAACAGCAATCTGGCAACCCTCATGAGGGTGGGCCCCTAAGGTATACTTTCAGCTAAAAGTGGGTCTATGGACTACCAAAAAAGGCCCTATGACTTGCAACAATAGCCTTCAGATCATGCAAAGAATCGTTCAAATGGTCCGTTGAGCAGTCACGGTTCTTTAAACCATTGTATGCAAACGTTTGGGCACCCCTGGTCAAATCACATGCTTTGTTGGTTTTTAAGTGAAAATAAGAAAACACACTTCCACACATTTTAAAGCACAACTGCTGCTGTTCATTTGCAGAATGTTACAGATTAAAAAAAAAAAAAAATACAGTACATATAT
>JBBPCZ010000040.1:3286159-3306011 GCA_037974445.1 Brycinus macrolepidotus | reverse complement strand
TTAACTGATTATGTCTTGTGATTCGTTCTTGGTTTAGTTCTGTTTGTATTTAAGTGCCTTTGTTTTGTGTACTGGTGACGGTCAACCTTCGCGCAAACCCTCACGTTTACCCTCACTCTACCTGTTCCTCTTGTGTCATCCATGTTAAGTATGCTTTTTGGTTTTAGGCCCTCGTGCCTCTTTGTGTTGTGCTTCTGTTGAGTTCGTGTTTGTGAATAAAACCCATCAAAAGGGAACTTAAATCTGTCCCTCACCCCACTACCCCGAGCACACCCAGACGTGACACATTTATAGTTGTTTACACAACACTTTCCTGCACTTAACAAAAAAAAATCTTTTTTAAACGAAAATGGGTAAGAAATAAATGGGTAATTGGTCAAAACCTGTGGTGTGCAAAAACTTTTGACTGGTAGTGTATATATAGTTTAGATTTCGTTATATAAATCAATAATGTAATAAGCTGCAGTAATTCAGTTGAGGACCTACGTTCAATGATTTTGAAGACAGTATGTAAGCTTGTGCGAAATGGGCTCTAAAATCTCAAGTTTTTTGCAGGTGGAGTTTGAGTCACTGAGTGCATTCTGTGTGAAAAACAGTTCACCGTATAGCCCACATGGAGCTCTTTTATGGTTATTGTGTAAAGAGTTTTGAAAACATGGTTTCAGTATTGGGAAACATGATTGAGCAATTGTAAAAACTGTAACCTAAGGAGGTTATGCATGAACAGCAAAGACGTATCAGACCGAAATACTGTTGCTGGGGTGAGAGGCATGTCTACTGCAGTAGAGACACCCCTTGCATTTGAAGTGTGCATCTCAAAGTGAAATTGCAAATTATTCAGACCACAATCATGGCTTCCTGGGGTATATAATAATGCTGTGTTTAATGTTGCTTCCACTACTGTTCAGCGTTCATTTCACCAAGTCACAACTGGCTTAGCTTCAGCCTTTGGCCCTCTAGTCAACTTCCATGCCTCAGCATAATTTTCTGAAACCCATAAGGCATTGATAATGTCTCATAAAGTAAGTACTGCAACCAAATTATACTGGCAGTAAATGGTGCTAATATGCTTCACATCCATGTTCACATGGCTTGTATAATCTCCATAGAAAAACACTGTTATTAGAATGGGATGCTCTGGAGAACCTACCATGCCTGTTGACTAGAGGGGCATAAAGCCCCCCAGCAATTTTAAAAGGTTCTTTAAAGAAACCTACAACAGGGTTTCATTATAGAGAGGATTCATTTAACCAGAGCAAGAAACATTAAGATGTATTTACGCATTATGCAGCATATGCGAAAAGTTCTTTGAATGTTAACGGTTCTTTGTAACAATTACCATCTTTACTACAAACCCTGGAAGAATACTTTATATGTATAGAGTAAAGTATTCTGGAGTCTCTGAAGGTGGTATGTTATACATGGACGGTTTGTTATTGTTGTTTAATTAAATAAGTTTGGCCTGTTTTAATATCTCACTTGCTCAGTTGATTTACTTAATTAATTAAAGACACTGACAATGTCTCAATCACTACTAGGGGGCATGTAAACGGCATGTAATTCTGAAAATAAATTTGTATTTTCTTGCATTACTCTCCCTGTGAATTTGGCAACCCTCCTTTAGACTTCAGATGATCAGTAACTGCTATCAGGGCCTCGTCGTTGCGCTGGCATCTCAGCAGGCCTTTGTCTTCATGAAACAGACAGTCCACAGTGAACACATCACTCCTGTTTACACTCAGTCTGCTGTCTGGAATAACAGAATGCGGAAAAAACGTGTGGTGGAGAACCACTAGAACCACAGGCTTGGTTGCTGAGAGAGACAGAGAGAGAGGGAGAGAGAGGGAGGGAGAGAGAGAGAGAGAAGTATGTATGTACAACTGAATTCCTATATGCTCAGTCAGCACCAGATGAGAGGTGTGTTAACTACTAAGGTGCAACAATTATAAAAAAAAAAGGTCAGATTATCTCACTTATTCTATTTGTTCTGTGGAGTTTTGTTCAAATATCTACTTCAAAACCAACAGTCTTCTTCTTCTTCTACTACTTTCGGCTACTCCCAATTAGGGATCGCCACAGCGGATCAACTGTCTCCATTTTCTTCTATCCTTCTACTTAAAACCCAACAGTGCGCCGCTTGAAATGTGCTTGTATGATACAAACATTTAATTACTCAATCTAAAAGAATAAAAGATTGTAGTGCAATAAAACACAGCTCAAAAATACTGATTGGACCTGTGTGAGAACTGCCTGGCCTTATTATTATAATATTCTGTACTGTATATTCTGTACTGATTACAATGGTAAGATCTAGTGACCATTTTGATGATCGATCAAGTGATCTTATGTCCACAATATCTAATAGCGAACATTTAATTTTACTTCATATACATAAAACACAACAAACTGTAATAGGAGAAGTGAGTAAACATGTGGGATCCTGCTGATGTGGGTTTCCTCTCTTTCAGTATTGCTGAAAGTGGTAACAGTGCCCCCTTGTGGAGAACGCTGAGACCGCTGAATGTGATTTATAACGACCTGCAGATTGTTTCTTGTTTATTGTTCAAACTGCAGTGTAATCACTATCCTGATTCACTGGGTACAAAAGTTGTAAACGATTCATGTTGTAAACTGAGTAATCGTGACAGTCCTAATATTCTGGTGTGTAATGTATGATTGACATCTCTCAGTCCAACACTCCCATCCCATTACACCACTCATCCAGAACTAAATACAACAGGGAAGCAGGAGAGAAATTTGTTAAACATGTGACGCCGCATTTAGGGCTCACTAAAGCTATTATCCAGCGTCTGTGTGGCAACATCTTGAAGAAGGCAAAATATCTATTTAAATTACAGATGTGCATGCCTGGAAAGTTATTCATATGACACAACTTTCATGTGTATATTGTGTACCTACAACTGCCGGATTGACATTAAATGGAAAATGCGGATTTGGGTTCACTGGGGCTTTAAGTGAGCCTACAAAATGGAATGATTACATTTCAAAGTGTGCCCATGATAATGATGTGCAGGTCAGGGTTTTTTAATGACCCACACCCACCTGACCCATTGTGAGAACACAAAAAAACAAAACAAAACATATATATATTCAATTTTATCGCAGGAAAATCTTAGAAATACTTAAAACAAATGTAGCTGACTGGTTTTCAGTATTTTATAGTCTGAGGTAACACATTATTTAACCGGAAAGGTTTGAACTATTGATTTTGAAGAACAGATCTTAAACATCACACAATTCTTTCTGGTTTATGCATCATGGAATAAGATTTCATTCTTCAAGAAGATAATGATCACAAACATTTAAAATTGTTCCAAAACTATATCCAGTTCAACAAATAAAAAGTTTTGAGAATTGTGTCTTGGCCTCACCACTCCTCAGATCATACACACAGCAGACACAAAAATAACACACACACACACACCAGGGCTGCCAACTGTTCCAAAAACCTTGAAGTGAGATTTTCTGGGTGTGTGTGGCCGATGTCGGGAGCGGGGGAGGGGGAATGGGAGGGGGGGGGGTTGTCGACGACCGTACAGGTATAGTGTTAGGGGAGGAAAGGGGGGGGGTCTGGTAAGGCATAATTGATCGATCGCAAGTGGTGTTTGGCCCGACGCAATGGGCAGATCAGATAGATAAAACAGATTTTCAGCGTGAGCAATCGGAGGTGTCTCACGCTCATTGCGTGAGAGTTGGCACCCCTGGTCTGTTGAGTTTAGTTGTGATCGTGATTAGATTTATGAATTACTATCTCAGATGGCAGTGCCTTGTTTCTTGTTGTAATATAGAACATTTGTATCTATCATACACACACACACACGCACGATGTAACAACAAAATGCTGTTGTCTAATTGGAATTTGCCTCCAAAGTACTGAATTTGAAATAATCCTCTTTGGAAAGTGAACCTGGGGTAACAACCAAAAGTGTGAGACTGGGGTAAAGAAAGTGAATCAACAGCTCTGCTGTGGATTTTTTTTTCCTAAAATGAATACATTCCTGTCAAAACAATCCTGATACACAGTACAGTATTTGTTGAGCTGAACATTTGTAGCGATCACTCCTTTATATACAGGAAACTCAAGACAGAGTTTAGCTCAATTCTCCAAAAAAGTTATAACTGTTGAACCCATTCACATCATTATTTTTTGCACCAAATTAAGGAGAGTAGGATCAGTAAGAGTATCGATAAGCAGTATCAGTACAATCCTATCAAATCTTTTCTGCCCAAGATCACGTTGTTTGGTGCACTTACCAGCCATCGTGATATATCCGTTTACACACACCTACAAGAGACACTGTGTTAATACAGTAACAGTGTGGTAGAAATGAATCCAGAGCCAATTAGAAAGTGGAGGACATTTTTTTTTTTTATTAATCCATACATTTTCTAAAACAGCCTTCAAAAGACTACAGAGGCCTGGGATCAGGTCTATTAAGCTTCTCAGAGTAAAGGAGCTGATCTAGGATCAACAGAGCA
Source organism: Brycinus macrolepidotus (assembly GCA_037974445.1). NCBI lineage: Eukaryota > Metazoa > Chordata > Actinopteri > Characiformes > Alestidae > Brycinus > Brycinus macrolepidotus. The sequence goes on along the minus strand of JBBPCZ010000040.1, from coordinate 3,301,511 downwards.
ATTAACAATCCATAACGATCCAGTAAAGTCTGGAAACCCATCATTTAGGCTGCACAGCATAGACAAAATACTAGCACTGCGTTCATATCGCCACATGTGCACGTTATTATTACCAGTATATTAAAAACTCACTGGTGAATCAATGATGTGACAGTAAAAGATTAGACTGGACCAAAATAATTTACTTCAGTTGAATTATACGTTAAATATCTGGATTAATCCTAACAGAAGCTCATCTAGAGCTGTGATTGGATGCTTACAGCACAAAGTAAAAACACTGTAACTGGTTAGAAGGCTCATTTGCATATTGCAGCATTCTGCGATATGGGTACTGAAAAAAAAACAGGATCTCTATAATGATTAGAAAACAATATACAGTCGTATAAGGTTGAATATCTGGTTCAATGGCATTATATTGATTTTTTCTGAGTGAAAATACTTTAACATCCTCTACGGGTAACAAATATATCAGCTGTCTACACATTTTAGTGCACATTTCCTATTTATTTGCACAAAACACACAAAAACCACACAATATAACTTTTGCACTGGCTATATTTTGCTTTTGCTCTGACAAATTAAGCAAATAAACAGTAAAAGTGCATTCAAATGTGCAGAAGTGTGTTATGTAATTATTTTTACTTAGAATCAGCACATGTAAATTGACCAGTCACCCAAACGTTTGCTTATGACTGTATTGTGCATCTCAATTAAATTATTAAGTGTAAGACGAGGCAAAAAATGTCCTGAAAGATCAAAGGCGTATTGTATTAAATACTGATTTATTTAGCAGGGGCAGATGATCCTAGACCCAAACTCATTCTGAGAGATCTGTACGCAACCCCAGCTGTGAAAAGAGCTGAAGCTTTTTAAAAAGTCTGTCAGTACCAGACTAATGTGCTTGCTCATGTAGATCCCAATTGGGATCGTGATGTGGACACTGCAGGTGGGCGCATGACACAAAAAATTAAGCTATAAAGTTGCCACACCTATAAAATGAATGCCAATTTATTATATGGTTTCCCAGACAGAAGGTGAGATGGTTGCTGATCCCTTTTTAACCCTCCTGCTGTGTTTCACAGGCATTAAATTGGAGATCTTGCTTGTGGATTTACATCCGCATGGAACAGGAGGGAGTAAAAAGGCCCGGAAAGAAAAGGGAGTCAATTCTCAGTGTGTTTGATGGGAGAACCTTCTAATTGCAATAAGACTTTTCTCACATTTCAGCTTAGAACCAGCACATCAGCAGCATGAAGGGTAATATTGACAGCAGCAGATACTGATATATGGAAGTATATATAAAAAAAAAAAAAAAAAACATTACAAAGTTGTTTTGATAAGAACCAACCACAACACATACAGTCATGGAGATCCCTTAGAAAAATCAGCCTTTTTGTTTCATTGTCAACTAGAAACAAAGAAAACAGAGTACCTTGGTTGGTAAAATGAACAGAATTACATTGTAGAGTGACATTATAACCAGTACATCATGTTTAACTACACTCTTCTCTGAAAAGTCTTTGACAAAAACCTCTGTATCTTCTCATCTCCACGCAAACCATAACGAAACCGAACTATTCATAAAAATCAAAACATGCCGTCTGTTTCAGTAAGGAATAAAATAATTTCTTTACATTTATATTAACAGTCACTCACTCGAGGCACAGATCAGAGATTACATTTGGTTCTAAATCGTTTGTCCTTAAGAAAACTCAGGATATGGAATACTCCACACTGTAACTTACAGCTCACACATTCATTTACTCATTAGAACAAGTCATTTAGGGCTACGTGATTTTAACGTGTAAATGGACCCTCGGGATGTTTCGTGGTGAACAATCGCTTACTTGTCGGGCTGAAATGAACACCGTTCAGAGCTTAAATACTTTGTTTTGTTTACGCTGGCTGGTTTTAGTTCTTGGCTGCGTCAACCTGCCTGGTCCAGTTCTCTTCCTCAATTCCAGAGTCATACTCCTCCTCGGTTGCTTCTTTCGCCGGTGCTCTGCAAAAAACAAATACAACTGAGTGGCTCCAACTTACAGGAGGAGTGTGCTCATATGGCAACTTGCCAAAAAAAAAAATTTAGGGTTAGGGTTTATTCATTCATTCATTCATTTTATTAACTTAAACAAAATTAACTTAGTGAAATAGAACAAAATGTTTTAGTGGTTTGGTTAAAGAAGGGAAACCACATTTTTTTTAACAAATGCAATATTTCAGCTTTTCCCAAATTTTCTAAATCTATATAATTACTTTCTGAAGCAAACACAGCTTTATGGCAGATCAAAGCCAAACTTCTTGGGTTATACAACTAAAGTTAACATTCAGGATCCAAGTATACAAACCACACTTTCCCTACTTCCTCAGACAACAAGATCAAGCAAAATGTAACACAAAAATAAGGAAATGGATTTCTATCAGAGGAACAATGAAAAAGAACAGCACCTTCTGGCAACCTGCCAAACTTGGTGACTAAGATTTGCCTGGATTTCTAATAATATCACTGTTTGCTCTCACCTTACGTAATGAGGCACTGCTTTTCCCTGCACCACATCCTGGTTGACTTCCACGGCTACGATATCTGAGTGTGGCACCTCAAACATGGGGTCCAGCAGCAGTTTTTCCTGTTATAAGACAAATATACAATGTAAACCACACAAGGCCACCAAAAAGCATACATGAATATGATAATGTAAACATAAACACTCACCATTATAGACCGAAGCCCTCGGGCCCCTGTCTTACGTTCCAGTGCCATCCTGGCAATCGCTCGCAGGGCGTCTGGGGTTACACTAAGGTCACACTAAAAGAGATTTTAGTGTTTAGAGTAGTCTCACAGTTCTTAAAATGCATTACAGCTTTTTAAAGAACTTTGCTATTATTCAAGTAATATGACATTCAGTATTTGCTGTATTATTCAGTAACTATTAGGGCTTAAAGGTGTAACCCATTTTAATACAAAATAAAAAAATGAAAATAAAATCAGAAAAAGTGTATTGAATTTTAAAGGTGTATCGCCGATACACCTCTTGAGGTCATTCAAAGGCCTCATTTGTTGTCTTTTGTGGAAACCAGTGTCAATCATAAAAAATTAGCATCTGTGTTCAGTTTATAGGAGTAAACCAAGCTACAGGGTGTGATGCTTACACTATGGATATACCTACATTAAAATGACGGATTTAGTATATAATTTAGAATGTGTACAATCAGGGCATTTTTTACATTTAAAATATAAAATATCTAGGACCAAATATCCAGAAAAAAAATGGATCTCATTACTAACCTCTGACCTATCAATGATTAAGTGATTCATGAAATCACTAAATCATCAAAACTATTATTTTCGTACAATTTTTGTGTAAAAAATATTTTAAGTAACATCCAACAGGACAAAGTATTTATACAGCCGTGGAATACAGACATTAAAAACACAGCAAGCTTGAATTTTCACAGTTGAATACAGCCAGAGAAATTCATCTCAACCCAAAAATCATTTATTAAATATTTCTGCATTTAAATATTATAAAATCTGCACAATTTAATCACCACTTTTGGATCAATGCATCTCCATGCATGTTTACTCTGCTAGTAACACAATGAAATTCATATCAGTTATGTAACTGCGAGAACGTGAGGAATTGAAAGCGTGAGTTCACACACACATCCTTGGAATTTTCTCAATTTTTGAGATTTTATGTTGGACTGGCAACCATTCTGCAACAGTTTTTAAGTGAAAATCAAGGTTGTGTGCGCATGTTCCTCACCTTGTCCATACTGAAGAGGGCCCGGTACTGGGGCACCACAGCATTGCGGGGTTCAGTTAGGATGCGGACGAGTGTGTCCTCATCCAGGCTGTGCAGTGGAACCACCACAGGCAAGCGTCCCACAAACTCAGGGATCATGCCAAACTCTATGAGGTCCCGTGCCTCTACGTGCCTAAGGAGCCGGTCTTTCTCCTCAATTTCAGCCACTGCATCCACCTCCCCTCCTGTGATGTTGGCAACGTCGGCTGCCGCTGCTGCCCGTCTGCCTTTACCCAGGTTAGATGGTGCACCAAAGCCCAGGTACTAAAAACACAAACACAAATGACCGCACTGGGTCAATACCACAAACCTAATGTGCTTGCAACATTTTAATTGTTTTAAAGCACTTCATTAGATTTGTAGTGTACAATATAGCAAAAACTGAGTCATCTGAGACGCGGCCACTACCCAGTGAGTGTAAAGTGTCTGAAATCATGATAACGAACCTTCTCATTCTTCCTTCTGCTGATGATGCGATCCAGCCCATTAAAAGCACCAGATGCTACAAACAAGATGTTCGTGGTGTCCACTTGCACGGTCTCACCTCTCAGCTTCCGGGTGTTTTTCTCAGGAACGTTTACAATTGTGCCTTCCAGGAGTTTGAGTAAACCCTACCAAAACAACTCAGATTAAACAGCTGCATTCAATGTCTATATTACCCTGAATATGAATTAATTTATACCACAGAAAAACTAAAGGGCTAAAAATATAGCGAAAATGTGTTACCAATTACAAATGTAACGTAAGTGTTTGTGTAACAGGTAAACAGTGAGACCAAACTGCACTTTTAACCAGTTTCTATTGCCCAGAGCTTGAGAAAGTCAAGGCCTGTGTTACTTAAGCCCAGATTTATTCTGACGACTGACCTGCTGAACTCCTTCTCCACCCACATCTCTTAGCTGATGGATTCCAGGCACACTGCCAATTTTGTCCACTTCATCCAAGAAAACAATGCCTGCAAATGAAACAATTGAAGTCAGTAAAACCACCTACATCCTTCACAGGATCAGATAATCATTCAGTATAGGCAGCCTATCTGTGAGAAAAAAAAAAACATACATAAATAACAACAGCAGCAACAAATAAATAAATAAAAATAAATACATGTACACACAAACACACACACAGTGTAAAAGTCTTGAGCCACTCCTCATTTCTTTGTACCTTGCTTTAAATCATCTTGTTGGGGTAAAAATACTATTTTATGACTGTCAAATGGCCTGAACATCTGAAATCATCTGCACCTGTTTCTTTTCTGGTTCAGGCCTTAAGTTAGATGTGCTTTGTTATGTCTAAATTATTTATAGGTAGGTCACCGTGTGGCTTAACAAACAAAAAACATTCTTCTGAAGCTGGTCAGGTTCAGGGACTGGACTGAAAATGAGAGTCTTTGAAAGTCCTTCAGGAAGTCTGGAGAACTGTTCCTCAAGACTACATTAAAAATACAAGAGAATCTGTATCTTTGGAAGCAAAATATGAATAAATGAGGGGTGGCTTAAGACTTTTGCACAGTACTGTGTACACACACATTATTATATAGATATATAATACAAATTATCCTGTCCCTTCTTACCCTGCTGAGCTTTCTCAACGACGTAGTTGGCATCCTGCAGAAGTTTAGCGATGACCGACTCAATGTCCTCTCCCACATAACCAGCCTGTGTGAGGGTAGTGCAGTCACAGATCGCAAAAGGAACATCCAGACATTTGGCTAGAGTTTGGGCCAAGAGTGTTTTGCCTGCAACACAAATTCCAAAGACTCAGTTTCACGAGCATATTTGTCTTAGAAGTGGCCTGTTCAAACTAAAACATACATAAACATACGTACATACTATTTATTATTCTTAGTACAGCACAGAACAATCTATATAGTAAGGACGGGCGATATGAATGTTGTTAATTATGTCAACTGCCAGCTGACACCTCAGGCAAGATCGATGAAGTCAAAACAATGGCACAGTGAACAGTAAACATTCTCTTTCCATCACTTCTTACTTTCTAAAACAATTGTGATGAAAACATAGCAGCAGTGGTTTTAAGATGCTTATCAAATTCCATGGTTTATCATATAAACCTCATTGCACTTCCTTGAGGCATTTGTTTTTCCTGAGTAGAATCACTGGAACACATTTAGATCAGAAGTCAGGAGCACTTTAAACTCGCTCTACTCTTTAGCCTTTTACTTGTTTGCAAAAAAATTATTTATTATATCTCATTTTGAATTTATTGTATTTTGTATCATGTCTTAAAGCAACCTAATACTACATTTTTGCCGTATCACCCGCCCCTACTATAACAATGTGCCAACACTGCATTTATGTAATCACTGAATTAGTACTGCATGCACTAGTCTGAGATATTTGTGAGCCACGTGCTGTGAAAACTAGAATCTCAGTCAGACCAGAGCCGGTGGGGCCCAGCAGCACGATGTTGCTCTTTTCAAGTTTGATGTCGGTGTGGTTAGAGTCGAGCACTTCTCCTCCTCTCCTCTCCTGTGAAGCCTGTTGGTTCACCTGCTGCTGCATGGAGGCTCCCAAAGCGTTACCATGGGGGCTGATCCCTGCAATCTGCAGCAGCTCTGGAACAAACACAATGCAAAGACATTACGCAAAACAGTTTTATATTGGACCCTCATATAAAACTGTTTTGGATATTTGGATTCTTTTATATTTATAACCTAAACTCAAGCACAAAATAATATTAGTGCCCATCCAATACTGTATAGGTCTGATATGGGTCCAAATCAATGGATCAGATAGTGGATAAAGACTGAACGATCACGTAAATGCTTAACTAAACTTTAAGCATTGTGTCATAGAGAGAGACACGCAGATGAGGACATGAGTAACACAGATAAGAAGCAATGCTGTGTTCCAAATGGCTCCATGCTTCCTACATAGTGGACTTAAAATACAGGCTCTTGCACCCAAACTGTGTATGTCTAATGAAGAGCCACTGGAGATTCATGTGTGCAGAACTCCCTAATGGAGTAATTATACACTAGATGGGTGTAGAAACGATTTTTTTAACTTACGTAGCGGCCCCTAGAGGAAGTAGGGAGCTATTTCAGATTCAAAGTGCATCCAGATAGATGTTATTAACATCTTAGTTGTTTTAGAGAGGGGAAAAAGATGGTATCGGATTGGTATTGGTATCGGTACTGGCAAATACTCAAGGCTGTGGGACCAATCTCAGTATCGGACATAAACAAGTGGTATCTTGCTGCCCCTAGTTAAGTATATATGGGCCTCGTGAGAAACCATAGTGAGAGTCAATCTTTTGCTACTCGATTTAAAACAGGTGTTTATACTACATTTTATAAGTACAAGCAGCATCAGTCATAACTATATAACTTGAATCTTCATTTACACCAAGACTACACACTGTACTCTTTTGAAACACATTATTTGCGAGTGATGCAAATGGTATCAAATTACACATTGGCAAATAGCACGTTTTACTTCATTCTTTGTGGTCCTTGACTCATATCTATTTTTGGTCCTCTGGGACATACAGGGGCTTTTATCAACAGGTTTACTGGCAAAAGGACAAAAGCTTTTGTCATCGGTGTCTTTCAAACATACAGCCTCAGGGACTGAATGCTGCATAGACAGCATGTCTGAACCAGCAAGGGGATCTAAAGGGATTTCCTGTGGCAAAAAGTACAGCAAACATGAAGTGAATGAAAGTGTCTGATGAGGAAAGTGAGGAAAAAAAAACACCAACAGATAAAAAGAACAGATAAATGTTAAAAAACAGACTGAAAAGAATGATAGATTACACAAAAGCAACATAAGAGCACTCAACAGATCACCATGGATTTCCTGAAGCTGTCTACAATGTCACTGTAGGTGAAAAAATCAATTCTCACATGAAAATAATGTCTCTTGTACAGAAAAGTGATCATAAGGACACTTTGGAACCTCCTGGTATTCATTTAGAAATGAATGTCCTTTTGCGCTGCTAGAGGGTTGTGTAACACCAAAGCCTGAGTCAAAGGGGGTTACTAGGACACTCACTTGTACCATAGTTGGCTGGGAAACCGGAGCTGATGGGCCACGAGCCCATTAGTCTCACTCGTTTTCACTTATGTAACCTTCCTGCCCCTCAGACCCCCTGCCTCCCACCCTATCCCCCATCCAACACCCTTCCACATATAAACAATGGAAATTAAATGAGACGAAGGACACACAAGCACACACGGACACAGTTCTTTGGCATTTGTACAAAGAAATTCATGAATCAAATCATATGACCAAACTTAAAAAAAAAAAGTATGAGGGGATTCGCTTTTCCTGCAGGTTTGGATAAATTACAGAAAGTATAAGAGGAAAGTTATGGGCTTTAACAAACACTTACTTGTGAATCTGTACTCATCCTCCCGACGTCTTAGCTCTAGCTCTACAGAAAAAGTAGGAGATTTACAATGACATCACTCCTGTTATGCACAACACATGTTTCTCTGATATACTTACTTTTCTTTCGCATTAAAGCTAAAAAATGTGTTAAATATTGTACAAATGCCAAATCGCAACATGCATCTGAGTCAAAACTATATCAGTAGATATGAAAAGTAGCTGGACTGGAGAGACTAGATATTATGAGGGCTTTTGCTAAAGAAAGACAATTACACTGGTTAGCTTTAGGGCAAGCCATTTTTAAGGGGTAATTGTTGTCCTTATTGTCCAATTTAAAAACAACTGGAGCAATTCGTAAAACACTCCATTGGTTATTGGTTAGATATACACATACTAGATGGCCATTTAATCTTCACTGCAGGAGCACACAGCGATCCATCATCAAATGTCATCTACAAATGAGCACTTTCACACTGTCAGGACAAGATCAAACGGCAAAGTGATGAGTCAGTTATTTTGTTAGGGAGACAATGACATTCACTTACATAGACTGATGTTTATTCACAGAGATTTACTGTATTTACAATATTATTTCTGGATATTTGTGTCCCCATGTTTGTGTTTTAGGTGCAAAAATGTTGAATGTAAAGGCATTTATATTTATATGGTTATTTCTAACACTGTCAGAATGATGAAAATGGGCAGAATAAGCTTTCAGGGTGTAAAACTGGAGAGTGAAAAAGCAAAAGAATGCCATTTAATTAGAGTAATGGATTCTGGATGGCCAGCTGGCTTGTACTGATCCTGATAATGTTGCAAAAGGCAAATCATTGAATTGATGGAAAATTAGGCTCATGTTTTACAGGAGTTAAGGCTCTTCAGTTTCAACACCAACGTCTAGAGTACTATGGCAACATACGTCATTGATATATTGTATGTTTCCCATATTTCAGCACTAGAAGTACTCCAGTTCGAGTATTACAACAAATGTGGGGGGGTCTTTTAACTCCAAACCATCTACAAACCAGGGTAAAAAGAAACCAGCCAATCCCAAAGCTTACAAATCTGGTCCTGGAAATGATCGGGAGAAGTACAGCTAGGAAGCAATTTTATTTAATTTATGTCTTGCCAGGATCATCCAATCTTCCAAGGATTTGGAATTTTTCAGCCTACACTACCAGTCAAAAGTTTTTGCATGCCACAGTTTTTTTACCACTTTTTTATCCATTTATTTCACGAACTGCAGATTTTTTTTTTCATAGAAAGTAGTTGTCAAATTGTCAAATAAAACAAGTTTCATTTATAAGATGGAAAGAATATGCATCAGTGCATGTCCGACATCTTATTAACTGGTTGTGTGGTGATGCAGAGTCAAATTCTAGACTGTAACATAACTTCAAATGCACTAGTTAACTGTTTCATCCCTGTTTTATTGGCTGTCACTTAATAGCTCGTTAAATATCTAACACTTGTCTGGTGATCCACATTATAATTATATTAGGTAGGTTTCTGGTGGTCAGTAGCGATGAAGAAAAATAACGACATATTGTGGCTAATAAAGGGACTCAGATGGTGAACATAGTGTAAATCTATTTGTTAGCAAAGAATATTGAGCATTTTTAATAAATAATAAGTAACATGCAAACTCAGAAAATCTCGGTGTGCAAACACTTTTGACTGGTAGTGTATCTGTGTACTGCATCTGTATAGAATGTCGCAGGTTTTTCCCATGTAGTTTTAAAAAAAACAAAACAAAACAAAACAAAAAAAAAAAAAACACAGAAAGCCAGTTAACGCAACACACACTTATAATAGAAGTGAGTGAAAAAATGTGCCAACATTTGCCTACTGCCTTTCTTTCTTTTTAATCAGTTCAAAATTATTGTCTGTGGTAATAGAGCTTAGACTAAAAACCACTGGAGAATTAGTTAACACCACTGGTGTTTCATACATCAGCATGTGTGTGACACAAACCTCGAGGTGTGAGGGAGCCCTGCTTCTCCACCTCCACCTGCTGCTGTCTGGAAGTTGCTGGAAGGTTGTTGTAAATGCGCTTGTAGTGATTGTATACAGCCACCGAAAGCACTTTCTTCGCATGGGCCTGGCCCACAACATACTTGTCCAGATAGGCATAGATCTAATTTAGGGGGGGGAAAAAAAAAAAAAAAAAAAAGAATACACACCTTAAAACAGGTTTTCTGTCTTTTTCAATCAGTCTAAATTAATCCACTCACTGATCTGGAAGGAAGGAAAATTAAGTGGGGTACACAAAATGTACTGTCAGCTTCTCAAACTGAGATATGAAAAAGACTTCTTTATGAAATGGTACCTTCTTGGGAGGGGGTGGGGGTTTCTGTTGGAAGGCCAGCTTCACTGCTTCAGCGGCTGATTCTGGGTCTTTATTCAGACTTTTCTTAGTGTCAGTTTCCGACAGCACCACAAAAAAATGATGGCATTTTTCACATTTGACGAACCTCGTTGAGGCTGACAGAGAGACACAATATAATACGATTTAACAACTGAAAATTACAGCTTTGTATTTACTTTTTAAATGTTTTTTAAATCTTTTTTTTTTTTTTTTTTTACACATTATTGTTTTATTTTGAGTGCTAAAGTATTATTATGTGAAATATCTTAATATTCAGTGCAACAGTCTTACCATGTGCAACATCATGTGCAGCGAAATCATTTCATTATGTGCAATATTTTCTTATTATTATGTGTACCAGTCTTACCATGTGAAATATCACTACTCATGTCAGTATTACTGATCTACTACTGATCTCTATTATGTGCAATAACAGACTCCCAAACAGTATTTTAGTTACCAGTAAATTGCTTAACTGTAAGTTTCTAATCTATAGTATTAATGCCCTGGCATTTGTGTATATAGCATAGTATTTCATGCAGAGTTTTTATTGGATTTATTTTGACTTTATATTTTATATTGTTCTTGTCTCTGTGTGTGTCTGTGCAGTCGTAACATAATCGATTTCCTCCGGGATCAATAAACTTTTCTGATTCTGATTAATTGTTCATTGTAGAGAGCAAAGTGTAGATTCCTACAAAGATAACAGAACTACACAAGCTCTTATGTTACAGCATAAAACCTGAACATTAGTATTATGCGTTATGGTGAAAATGGAGAGATGTAAGCAAAGAAAGATGTAACTATGGCAGCACAACAGTGTCTGTCCTAGAAATCTCAACCCAAGAGAAGAGAAGAACACTAGAAAAGCAACCTTGCCTGTCTGGTTGAGGTTGAGAGTAATTACTGAATGAACATCACCACTGGACAAAGCAGCCAGCAGTTATGCAAGAGGTTTTATTTTTAGTTTCAAAACAGTTTGTCCAGTGTATGGACTGACACTCCAGATGGACAAACTGTTCAGAAGGCCAAATGACACAATTACATTGGGAAAAGCTTAAACAGCCTGTAGTAACACCTTTCAACATTTAACAAAAGTTATTCAATATATAACCAAAGGTCTCCAGGCCACAGGTGTACAGTATGATCATACTTTGTTTTTGTTCTTGTGAAAAACTGTCACAATGTGCGTTTCTGAGCATATTTTGGATATTGTCTGTAAATAAAGAACATTCACTGCCAGATCATAGCCAGGATGGCATAATTATAACCCCCATTTGATTAGTCCTTTTACTCTTAACTGTGTTTAGAGATCTCAGGACTGGTGCTTTTTTCTGTTCCAAACATATCAAACCCTAAAAAACCCTCATTATTATGACATTGTATAATGTGAAAGTTTATCATTATATGAACAACTTTCCCAAATTGCCCCCTCAAATCAGACACCTCTTCTATTTAGTAAATTCTGCTACTCTAACGTAGGCTCACAGAACAGGCATTCAATTGCAAAGCTCAAACAGAAATCCAATACTCACAGACAAATGTTTCCACATGTGTGCAGGGATCTCCGCATTTGGGGCAACGAAGTTGGCTGCCGCCTTTCCCTGAGGCACCGGAGCTGGACCTCTTCCCACCTCCTTCACTCACAGATTTCTGAGAAAGGAAATGGAGCAAAACAACAGAGGTGCCACATTATTTCCCATTAAACTAACTTGTAGTGAATTAAACACAGAAGCTGATGATAAACAACAAGAGATTTCTGGATAGAGAACCACATAAAAAAAATAGATCAAACAGTAAAACAAAAAAGTTCACCTTTCCCCCATCTCCATCTTTCATCCCATCCTTAGATGCATAGTACACAGAGGTCTCTGAGAAGGGTCTGACAGGGACGTTACGGCTCAGTGAGATGGGAATTTCATGAGATCCTGCTCGGCATATAGAGAAGAGCTGCACTCTTGAGCCAGAGATCCCTGGACAAATAAAGAAAGGAGAAAGCTGTCACTTTAGTAAGCTTTCAGCTTGACACCTCAACAAATATAACACAAATACAAAAAACAGGTAATTTTAAACATTTTAACTTGCAATAGGACTGCACAATATATTCTCTGTTTATCACCACAATATTGGTCTCTGCAATACTGATATCACAGAAGGCTGCAATATGCAAATGAGCCTCTAACCAATCACATTGTTTCTGACAGGGTGGCTAATCACAGCTCCAGGTGAGTTACTGGGAAGTCTGATTAATTGAGGTCTTCATGTAATCCAATAAAAGTCTAATTAATTTGGCCAATCTTTAACCATTCAAGACACTGATTTGCCAAGGTGTTCTTTTTCTTAACATTAAATTTTTGCCTTGCGCAGGTTTATGTACATTAAATACAATTCATAACTTTCCTATGTCTACCTCTGTTTATCCATCAGAATTAACACTTCAAGCCATTTTTCATGATAAAAAAGTGATGATATGGGCCCTTTAATATATTTATAGACACTGCAAAAGCAAAATACCTTAATATATTCTCAGTACTCATATTTTGTCCATATTGTGAAGCCCTAACCTGCAGTTGTAAAAACTAATGACACCAGTTAGGTTGCAAATAAGTCTCTAACCAATCATGGCTCCAGGTGAGCCTATATTCTACATTTTCCTTCTATTTAATTTTTAATGTTTTGTGTATCAAATATCACTCACAACTCATTCTTTTATGTCCATTTTCCAACCTTTTCCAACCTCTACTTCACGCAATTTTAATTGGATAAAAGTGATATGGGCCCTTTAATACATTTAAAGACACTGCAAAAGCAATACACCTTAATATAATCTCAGTACTAATATTCTATCCATATCTTACAGACCTAACCTGCAATTGTAAAAATTAGAGACTTCAATTACCTAAAACCTTGCGCAGGTTTATGTACATCAGATACAATTCATAATTTTCTTATATTTCCACCTCTGTTTATCCATCAGAATTAACACTTCAAGCCATTTTTAATGATAAAAAAGTGACGATATGGGCCCTTTAATATAGTTAGACACTGCAAAAGCAAAATACCTTAATATAATCTCAGTACTCATATTTTTTCCACATCGTGAAGCCCTAACCTGCAGTTATAAAAACTAATGACACCAGTTAGGTTGCAAATACATTTAAAGATACTGCACCTTAATATAATCTCAGTACTAATATTCTATTCATATCTTACAGCTCTAATCTGCAATTGTAAAAATTAGAGACTCCAATTAGCTAAAAAAATTGAAAGGAGGTAAAAACGGCACAGACTATAAAAAACTTTGAAGGACAAGACTTGTCCAGACACAGTCTAACGCTGGTTCGTTCTTTTAGCTAACAGCTATCACAGGCGCTAACTAGCTTTAACTCCTGTTTTTCTCGGTTAACAGTGACTTTTAGTTGCAAATAAACTACTTGACAGCGACCTAGGATTATGTGTCCTAAATTGTTAATGTATTTCACTCGTATTTCAAGCAGTCAAAAGCCATGAAGGAGTTTGTTTTCACTACCAAGTCAGCTTATCAATGTAGCTCGATGCTAAGCTAACGTTGTAGCCGTTGTAGCAGCACAACAAAACATGTCTCACCTTTCTGGGCGGAATTTAAGATGAGTCTTGCTGCTGAGGTGCAGGCACAAGACATGGTTTCGAGGCTCGGCTACTCCTTGTTCAGCTGGGCAAACAAAAAGCAGCTTGGTGAGCTAAAGAGAAATGAATCCGAAATGAAAGACCAGCTAGTCTATCCGGCTAACCGGCTGGAGTGTCATTACCATTCGACTGGGCTGCTCAGATAGCTCCTCAGTCTGGAGGGGTGAGGAGGAAAATGTCACAGGTTGATGGAGTAAAAGTCCATGGAGATCCAAGCTAAAAAAGAACGGCTCTGTCTCTGTCTGGGAGGTTTAGCTGGGCTGGAGCAGAGCAGGGACACTTGTGGGCTGTCCTCAGATCAGCATGACGACAGCTCGATACAGGGGTTTTGCCCAGTGACTGTCACTGGATTTAACAGAGTATGTCCCTGGGGAATTCACCTCCGTTAGAAACTAAAAGTCCTCATGAAATCTTTCTCGGATCTCAGATCAGAGTTTGGAATTCCAAAACGGGATATTTACAGATATTTACAAATTCATCTCTTGATTATCTCTCTGAAAAGGACAGGGAGGCTGTGTGTAGGGTTGTCAAGTATAGAGACCCATAAGAAAAGTATTTTTATCATTATATATTATGATATATAATGATATACCACATCATCATATATTATTATTATTATTGTTGTTGTTGTTGTTGTTGTTGTTATTCCATCTATCCATTCATCCGTCCATCCATCCAACCGTCCATCCATCCATCCATTCATTCATTCATTCATTCATTCATTCTTCATTCATCCATGTGTGGACGCAGTTTGGCGAAGGCCCTTTTCTATTCCAGCATGACTGTGCTCCAGTGCATAAAAATGAGTTCGGAATGGATTTACTTATTTATTTATAATTCCGGTTCTGCTTAGGTTTTACTCCCATTGCTGCTGGGACATTCTGAATATTCAGAATAAAAGATAATTTTGTGTCCTAAACAATTGTCTTCCTTTTTAATATCTTTATGGAATAGAAATTGGAAATCGATAAATTTTTTCTCTGCATTTAACCCATTCACCAAGTGAAGCAGATGGCAGCCAGGAACACAACGCCCGGGGGAGCAGTGTGTGGGGACGGGAACTTGCTCAAGAGTATCTCAGTGGTGCCACTGGCAGTCCTGGGATTCGACCTTCTGATTGCAGGGGCAAATCCCTATCAATAGGCCACCAGCCTAAC
>JBBPCZ010000040.1:3264960-3286059 GCA_037974445.1 Brycinus macrolepidotus | reverse complement strand
TAGGGAGAGAGAGAGAGAGAGAGATACGTACATACTATGTAATCGTTCAATTTGATCCTTTTTTTGGTTCTGTATTGTTAAATGACGCAAATGAAAAATTAAAAAAATGAAAATGCCTTCGTTTTAAAATCAATAAATTTAATCATATGTGTTTTTAATCAATTAATCACTGATTTTTAACCTGAATATCCGACTTTTATTAATTAATAAAAGTCCTTTGAAATAAAAATAATTTTAAAAAATCCAATGTGCACTGTCAGGCGTGTTATAAAAACGTGTATCTACCTTAAGATCTTAATTATACATAATATAAATTGCGTATATAGTTCAAGAACTTATTAATAACTTCAAAAAAGAACTTAATACAGAACTCATAAATAACTGATAAAATGTGTGAACATGGTTTGGACGACAGTATGCAAATCTTCAGGATACATTTTTATTTGTAAATTATTTTTCTAAATAATATTTTTTAAACGAAAATGCAAAGCGATTATTTTTTGCTTATTTCCTTCGTATTATTATTATTATTAGTAGTAGTAGTAGTAGTAGTAGTAGTATTTGTATTATTATTATTATTGTTGTTGTTGTTGTTGTTATTATTAATATTATTATTATTATTAGTAGTAGTAGTAGTAGTATTATGAGTAGTTTTGTAATAGTGTGCTGATTTTTTCTTTTGCTTATTTCTTTCCTATTATTATTAATTATTATTAGTATTAGTCTTATTATTATTTATTAAACGTGTTGGTCACAGTTTGGCGCTGGTTTTGGCGCATGCGCACTGAGGAGCAGATCTGTGCGTGAGGTGCGGAACTCACTGTCATATGACTTGTGGATTTGTTGCTAAAATGGTGCTGGTCCGAGGCTGAATTCTTCACAAAAGGTAAATAAAGCACCCTAATGCTAACAGAACCCAGGTGCTGTCGGGTCGCTGCCGTGCAGTAAAACCCTTTGGTTCTTCTGTTTTTCCAGAATGTCGTTATTTCACTGTGTATTTGACGTTTGAGCGCTATAGTCCAGAGGAGAGTCGTTTCAAAAATCGCGTCGAGTTTTGGTCGTCGGTTACATCGTTTAGCTTCGACTGTGTTACCATTCATATGATTAATATGGTATATTTAATGCCAGTCGAAGCCGAAGTTGCCTTTTTATTCCAATTTCTTTTCCAATTTTCCTGCTCCACCTTAAAAATGTGCATCAGTTGCTCTTCGGGCGCCTGTAACTGCTCTGCTATTTAAGGTGGTACGGAAAAGTCGAGAAAAGAAACCACTTTCAGCCTCATGTTTATGTTCATGTCCATGTCCGTCACTAACAAAATTTACAGTTTCATTCATGTTCTCTAGTGTGAAGACCCTAAGTACACTATATGGACAAAAGTATTGGGACGCATGACCACTACACCAACCATGTCGTTATGGACCTTGCTTTGTGCACTGGGACATAGTCATGCTGGAATAGAAAAGAGCCTTCCCCAAACTGTGTCCACAAAGTTGGAAGCATGGCTCCAAAATGTCTTGGTATGCTGAAGCATTAAGATTGCCTTTCACTGGAAATAAGGGGCCTAGCCCAAACCCTGGAAAACAGGTGTGTCCCAATACTTTTGTCCATATAGTGTAGCTTTCTCTATTCTTGCTAAGGATCTGTACTGCTATAAGGAGCTCATTTTGAGAAAAAAGCAAATTGCAACACAAAACACTAAAGACTTTCCACAGGGGATAGTTCACCAAAAAATGACATTTCACGTCACACGCAGCAGATGTGCAAAGTTTACTTCTGTAGTTTTGCGTTAAAGAAGGCTTAAACTGACGAATAAAACAGATTTTGTCAGTTGTATTGTATTAGAAGCATATTTTGGTTAGTTGGGGGCAAAATTACGTGTTTTTTGATGAACTTCTCCTTTAAGATGTGTTATTAAGCATTGGTTCAATGCAGACCTCACCTTCTTTACATGTAGGTTCACAAGTGTCTGTTTTTGTTTAGGTGTTCGTCTGAACATTTGGCATAAGTGTTGATCATAATTACCACTGTAAAGACTACGGCGTTGTGATCCCTGCTTTAATCCCTGCTCTGGATAAGAGCGTCTGCTAAATGTTGTAAACGTAATAGGAGCGCATGTCAGTCTGTGTTGACATTAATGTTTTTATTCTTAGTTGTTTGTTTGTTTGTAAAGAGATGTGATGCTACGAGTTCACACAACAACAACTGAAGAACATCTTGGTCTGTGAAGTCGACAGCAGCTCATTTTGCTTCCTAACCTGTAAACTGATTGTTTGTTACAGAAATGGAGGAGATAAGAGTGTCTCCTGACTACAACTGGTTTCGTAGCACAGTGCCGCTCAAAAGAGTAAGCTTACTCCTGTATTATTTATTGTATTACATCTGGGTCAAGTTGCATGGTCTGATTATACAATTTCACACAAAAACTCTATTACTGCAGTGTCCTTTTTTGTGCATTTAATATCCCATGGCCGTTTCTTCATGGCTTTTTAAGTCGCTCCATCCTCTCCTAATTGTACCATGTGATAACCTTGTGATCCAGCACCTTAAGGAATGTGACTTAGAGAAGGCTGCTGCTCGTGTGACGCCATGACTTGCTTACTGCCCTTTTAGATCATTGTGGACGATGACGATAGCAAAGTCTGGTCGCTGTACGACGCCGGGCCGAAGACCATCAGGTGCCCGATCATCTTCCTTCCTCCTGTGAGCGGCACGGCAGAGGTTTTCTTCCAGCAGATTTTGGCTCTTACTGGCTGGGGCTATCGGGTCATTTCGGTAAGCTCTTTAAAACCAGCTATTGTTTAGGGTGTTGGGCCGGTCCTTCAAATGTCAAAATTATTCTGAAATTAGCCTACATTTTATGATGAAAGACTTTAGTATGTGTTCAGTTATCTAATATTCAAATTTGTTGTTGTTGTTTTTTTTCTTCTTTTTTTTTCTTCATTTTATAATTTTTTTTGGACATCACACACGTTGAATTATGTGGGAGTGTGTATTAAAGTACACTATGTGCTATTAAGCTAGGTTGCACAGAGTCATGGTCGTATGGATTCGAGTTACATTGAAGAGTGCTTTTATGTTCGTTATTGTCACAAGGACTGCAAAAAACATTAATCTGATGCTTGAGTATTCTTTGTAATTAATTAACAAATAATCAGTAAATCAGCCTAGATGTTTCCTGTACATGTGAGTAGCTGTAAAAAAAAAAATAACATAAAATAAAAGGGCTGTCCACGCTTTAGCTCTAAATGAAATCCATTGTAATGGAAATAAAACTTTTCCTGTGAATAAAATTCAATGTCTTAGCTACAGTACTGGTGTGGAAAACAGCTTTGTTTTATGGGTTTATTTTAAGCCTTCCTATAGATTAACATGGCATGTACATTCCACTTTTACCATTTAACCAGCCTGTATGATGGTATTTGTACTTCTCTATACAAGCTGTGTGTTAACAGATTTACCGCTTTGGTGAAATGTTTACAGAATGATCTGTTTAAGCTAATCAACCAGTTTTATGTGATTGACGAGTGTATTTAACATTATGGACTAAATACTAATGAACAGGACTGATAAAGCTAAGAATATTCCAGTGTCTAGTGTTAGTGATATAACATGGTGGGCTTTAGTTTACATCAGCTGAACTAGTCCACAGGTTTCACAGTGTGAAATGTGGTAAGCTTAAGCGTGAAAAAGCACTTAGTCTGTTAAATCCAATTCAGAAACTACTATTATAGGTGATTTTCATCAAATTCCTTCCTGAATTGTGGAAGGAATTTGTGTAGTTATAAATGTTCACAATTACACCCAGTTAAACGTTTGAGTGACATGGTACTGCCAGTGTTTAAAGCTTGTAATAGTAAACAGCGAGACTCTTGAGACGAAAGAGGATGTAATAAAGGAAACAGATGGGTGTCTTGTAACAGCCAAGTTAGTCCCTGTCACTTAAGACCTTGTGTTTGATGCATGACAGCATTAACACGTGCGGTAGCGTCTTTCTGGAGAGTAAAACGAGTGACTCGTCTCTGATCTGATGGTCTAGTCAAGTCAAGTAGATGTTTATCGTCACTTCAGCCATCTACGCAGTACATAGTGAAATAAAATAATGTTCCTCCAGGATGATGGTGCAACACAAAGAACAAAAACAGAAACATAAGACTACAAAACTGCAGGCAGGACAGGACTACACAGAGTGCAAAGAGAGAGAGAGAGTGCAAGAAAACATAAGAGCAGCAATACAGCATTACAGGACAGGGCAGCAAACAGTGTGGTCGACAAAAGCAGTAACAATAATAGTGTGAATGAATGCAGTATGATGACAGATAATGCATTCTAGAGTAATTATGTGCAAGAATACAAAATTAAACTTTGCACTGAATCTCATTTGAATCTGTAGTAGGCAGTTTACTGTTCATGTATGAGGTAATGAGTAGTTAGCAGGCTGAGGTTTGTGTGGCCTATGTGTAGCATGAACCAAGCAGTTTGTGGAGCAAATGTGCTATTTCTTTCTTGCCTGCATGCAGCACATGCTCAGAAGATTGTAACACAGCTTTGCCAAGTGAGAACGTGCCAAAGAAATGTTGCAGCATGTTCAGCAGACTTTCCCTTACACTTTTAGAGGGGCTGCAGTTTTATAGAGTAAATTTGCTGATGGAAAATAGGCCACATTTGACAGCACATCTGTCTCAGAATCAGAAAACTTTATTAATCCCTGAGAAAATTGCTAAAGAGGTCTTAAGTAATATATGAAGTTTTACTCATTATGGCGTGGGTGTAAATCCCATGATGCTGCTAAATATAAACAAATAATTTTGTTCTTTTAAATTACTTTTGCAAATGTTGGGTAACAATTAATGGCAGAAACTCGCCTCAACTTCTCATTATCTTCCTTCTGCAGCTTCAGTACCCTGTCTATTGGGACCTACTAGAATTCTGTGATGGATTTAGGAAACTCCTGGACCACCTGCAACTGGACAAGGTCTGACAAATGTGTCTTTCATATAAAGTATCGTATGAGATAGAAACATAACAATCGTAACAAATGTACAACCCCATTTTTGACTTACTAGGTGCACTTATTTGGTGCTTCCCTGGGAGGATTCCTGGCCCAGAAATTTGCAGAGGTGACGCACAAATCACCTCGAGTGCATTCTCTTATCCTGTGCAATTCATTCAGCGACACATCCATTTTTAACCAAACGTGGACAGCAAACAGGTAGGAATTTGCAATTAATGTCTTTTAACTTCAAGCCTCTTTTAATGAAAACCTCAACCTTTGTCACATTAAGATGCTCTTTTTCAGTTTCTGGTTGATGCCAGCCTTTATGCTGAAGAAGATTGTTCTTGGTAACTTTGCCAAAGGACCTGTTGATCCCAAAATGGCAGATGCTATAGACTTTATGGTTGATAGAGTGAGTATTTATTGTATTTAATGTTTATGCATTAATTTTGTTCTTTTGTTTTCTCAGTTATACACAGCAAGGAGAAGGCATACCAGTAAGAGGTGCTAAGGCCAAATCTGGTCCTATAGGTCTAGGGTTCAGTTTGGGGATTTCAATACTTAAACACGGCTGATTCAACTCATCTGTTAATCACCAGGTTTAGTAGTCAAATTTGAGTTGGCTGACTACCAAAGTTTGTTGGACCAATTTGGGCACCCTTTGTCTGAAGCAAACCCTGAGCATAAGCACTGCATGAAAAGACTGCAGCTGGGTTTTATGTTGCATTAATGTGTATTCAGGCTTATCGGTTGCACTATTTATGTGGTTAAATGATGCAGATGTGTACATGGTTAGTGTATTGAATAGACTAGACACTCTGTATACACTGCTCTTTTTGTTTAAGGTGGGTAAGCAGCAGATTTTTAGGAAAAGGGCCTTTGTTCTGATGTCTGAAGAAAATTTGTCTCATTTCTTCTTAATGGGCTAACAAAATGTGGTCTTTGTGTTTCAGCTGGAAAGCCTGAACCAGAGTGAACTGGCCTCTAGGCTTACACTGAACTGCCAAAACTCCTACGTTGAGCCTCACAAAATAAAGGACGTAGCTGTCACCATTATGGATGTATGTTTTTTTCCCTTACAATGCTGAATTAGTTAACTGTTATATTTTATATGTTATATTGTATCTGATAACATGTGTTGCTTCGTAATTTGTTGTTTCTGTAGGTTTTTGATCAGAGTGCTCTTTCAAATGAAGCAAAGGAGGAGATGTATAAATTGTACCCCAATGCAAGAAGGGCTCATCTCAAAACCGGCGGAAACTTCCCCTACCTTTGCAGAAGCGCCGAAGTAAACCTTTACATCCAAGTGAGTCTAGTACCTTTGTCCTGCAGCAAAACACGACTCCTTTTTTGGTTTAGATGCAAAGCACTTCATCAAACTTACTCACTCATATACTCATTCCCTCCACCCACCAGTGGGTGTTAAGTAGTTTTTAGTGCTGCACAGTTACATTTACAGAATTTGGGAGGTGCTTTTATCCAAAGCGACACAATCTTTGCAGATCACAGGTGTAGGAGAATGTAGTGATAGGAGTTTCCCAAGGATTCTTTTTGGTGTAGTGTGGAATGTCGCCCAGGGTGGGAATCAAACCCCACTCGTCATATTATTTTCTTGCCATTTGAAAGTGCTAGTTGCTCTTTACATAATTTGAATGTTTAATACTGAAGGGTCCAACAGAAATTGTCCGGAATTACTTGTAAATTGTTTTATTCAATGGTAGCTTTTTCAGTTTTCAGCCCAGTGTGTCTTGAATTTCAGTTTCGACCAAGAATTTATTTCAAAGCATCACTAATTTATATTATACAAACCAACAACAATGATTACAGTATGTATGCTAAAGTACTTGTCTACAAAGTACAACATACTTGACAACAGAGAACCGCCTGTCAGCAAAGGCAGTAAATTTCGTAATAACTTTGCACTTTGGCACTGTTGTTTGTGATTTTTTATTTTTTTTTTCCTGATGATAACTGCCTACAAATGGCCTTGGCATTCTCACAGGGACCTTGCTGTTTTGCTGTATTCTGGATGTATCAAGCGGAAACAAACATGTAATGCAGAAATTTCCTCATGTCGTTCCACTTGATACTTGACATGAACAGTGATTGGCCTACAAATCGCTTCTCTGATGTCCCACATGGCCTGCATGTTCACTGTTTATCTGCTGCTGCTTTAACTCTAAATGTGTCTAAAAACAGTTATGATTAAAATTATTTGTGTTATATTTTGACTCTTTGCTGTTTGTGTTTGGAGTTTTTTGGGGTGATGGGGGTCAAAAATGTCAACTTTTTTTCTCTATTTTTGAGCTGAAATTTTGGTGCATCCTGAAGTTGTACTTCATATGATTTAGTTTCATTAATGTAGATTAAAAGTACATTTTCCTTTCTCTGTAACTTTCATTACAATTGGTATGGAATAACTGGGATGATAAATATTTTAAATTCTCAATGTATTATGATAAACTGTTATTTGGTCATAGATACATCTTCGACAGTTCCATGGGACGAGATACGCCGCCATCAACCCTGCTATGATTAGTGCAGAGGAACTTGAAGTCCAGCAGACCAACCTGAACAACTGCAGAGAGAGCGACGATGAATCATGAGGAGACCCCTCTGTCTCACAAACTGTACTGGGCTTACTGAAAAACAGTTAATGGCACTAAACATCACCTCCCAGAGCAGCCGCCGTCATGGTTTTCTATTACGGATTCAATCAAAACAATGGACTGAAAGAGCCTATTTTTACTTTACAGAAACAATATTTTGATATTGTATTATGACTGTAAATAATTTACAGTTGGGTACTTGGTCAGAGCAAATTTCAAAGGATGCCATTTTGAACTTGCTGCCTTATGTGATATAAATATCTTGCGTCTGATAGATTTTGCACTTCTAGTCTTTTTTTTTTTTCCATCTGTTTCAGCTTTTTTTTTTTTGTTTCTTTTGAAAGTTTTTGTATCTCATGCACTGATTAAAAGTATAACCTACAAATGTCATAGGTTTGGATGTTTTTGAAAATTTTTGCATTCTGATAAATGGGCTTCAGATATAAATATAAAATGATTTTATTTATTTTTGCTCAGTGAGTCATTGAGCAGGTCAGTGATTCCTTAAGCCCATTTTGCATTAAAACTGCCATCTATTCTCCATCATGCCTGAAGGTCAATCACATGGAACAAAGGAGATTTGGTTCTTTTTGTTCGAGTTGCTGACCCGTTCTCAGTACCGACTCTTTTAAACTGCTGAGAGGCAAAGAATTTGATGAACAATCTGTGTTTATTTCCCCAGGGTTAAGCTTGGGTGTCTTGTAGTGTTTTTTTTTTACATTAATTACCAATGAAGTCACACTGTGAATTCTGACACTTGTGTTTAGAAACTTTTATGATCCAAATTCTTTCATCGTTTTATGCACTTCACTCAATTTGCCCTCAAACCATTTGACCCAGATCCTGTGGCATCTGCCTGATTCTCAGATGGGAAAAGAGCCTCTGAGCCTCTAATTATATAAAGCTCAGACATGGCACTACTCCTGCGGCCTTATATTTTACAAAAACCACAATTGTGCAGTATATTACACGTCTAAAAGTAAGCTCATGGAGAACTTTGTGACTCCCAACTACATACAATTACATGGTGGAACAAGATTGTCAAATTGGCTTAAATGTATTGAAAATAATTATAATAACAAACCACATTTAGCGTGCATTCCTCAGCTGTTTGCATAACTGTACGTAAGTGAATGAATGAATTGACAAATAGTTTATTCAGGCCTATATTCAGATATGGTACAGTTATCAAAATAATAATAAATACCTCAAGCAAAATGCATGCTAAAGCTAGAATCAGAACATTTGTAAAAACTGTAACCTGAGTATCGCATTTACTCAGATCTCCACAATAAAAAGTACATAAATATTTGATATGCAGGCTGGACCAAACCTAAATATAATTAGCTAAATGGACTAAAACATCTCTATTCTGGTCTGCCCTGAATATCCTGATTCCAACTTTAAAATGATAAACATTTCAGCAATTATCTACACAGTGTGTTTATCTACACTAGGCTGTTTCTCTCACACATTCTAAATCACAGTTACATGTAAATCACAACAACTCTTGCTTTGCTGAACATGAAGCCATGCAAGATCTATTTTCAAGTGCAAAACGAGCAGATCTCTTTAAAATGGAAGCAGTAGGCGTATGCCTATTCGGAGTACAGGCTCAGTGTTTTGAATGTATTTTTATAGTGCATTTGACTGTACAGGGATACCAATAAGCACCCATGAAAGGTGGCAAGAATGAGTCAGTGTCCATCCAAGCACTGATGATTGTCTATTATGAATGATAGCATACCACCAATGTGATATTTGGAAATATCATTTATAAAAATTTATAACTACTGGGATAAACTCTAGCATCCCCCTGTGACCCTGGTTAAGGATAAACAGCTCAGATGAAAGAACTGTTATTAACCCTTAGAACTCAGAGCTTATTAGTAAAATCTGATTCCAACAAATAATATGTATAACAGTGTAAAACCAGTGTCATACACTCATACACTCGCCGTTTGCTGTTCTTTCGCTCGGTGCGCTGCCGCTCGGCCGCTCTCTGGACCCCAAACACCACCGCCCCCAACGGGTTTTGCCCACCCACTTGTGGGCGGAGACTATCCTGAAAGTTCTACCGGGTTCAAAGATCTTGTGTTTTTTTCTGTTTGTTTCTAAAACCTAAAATAAAAGAAATTCAGGCATTTTTGTTCTTAATGGGCATTTGTGTGACACCATTCTTAAAATCCCAGCAGTTGTTATTATTATTCATAATGTTTTTACCATTTGTTGTGCTTCCGGCACAGATCCGTACCGCTCGCATTCTCAGGGTTAAAGTATAAAGTCTGCTGTATTTTGGAAGTAACAGTTTTTGCCTCCACCACCTCTTTAGTTTGCCACAGGTGAGGTTCCAATAGGTCAGGTTCGCTGTTGTAGCCCTTATAAGGTGATTAAACCAGGGTGCTGTGGAGTGTGTGCTCCTCAGGCCAGTTCATTCTGTCGAACAGTGTGTCACATTTCAGTGCCTGGGTTGTTTGGTCATGGTTCATTTGGTCACAGTTAGTGCAAACGTCCATTCCCTCAGGTATTCTGAAGGCTGCGATGTCCTCCTCCTTGCTGGTGCATCGTTTCTAAAGGACCAGCCTTCACATTGTAGTGCATTTCTTCTGAGAGACTGAGTCGGCATTGGCTTGCTGTCGTACACTCTCTGTTGGGAGGAAAGAGAAAAGTTCCCATACTCAAAATGGCAATAAAAACCGACTAATCAAAAATGGAAATTGAGAATATGTCAAAAGTAGATATTACAGGTTTGATACGATTCAATTCTGAGGTTTGATTTCTGATATTTTGTGGTAAAAATTTAATACAGAGCTTCAACATGGTGAAATGGTGTTTATCCACTATGCTATCTGCTTCTGGAACCATTTGCCCATCTATATCAGATCTGCACCATTTGCTAAAAACATCACTGTTCTCCTCCACCGTCTTTTAAAGTTCTGCACTTCTACTGCACTTCGAATCTTCTGTAATTGATTTTCTATGTATTCTTTATGTATTTCTTTCATTTTGTTTTACTTCCTACTGTTTTTATGGTTAATATTTTCTATTCCTGTAAAGCACACTGAATGAAGTTTGGGTATGAAAATAGGATTTAGAAAAAATGTGACTTGACTACCCCCCCTAACAAAATAAACCCAAAAAAATCACAACCCTTAGAATTTATACGCCCAACAGAAACCTCAAACATACCTTGTTTTGGTATGTAAACAGTAATTTAGATTACCTACAGCTAATCAGACACACTTGAAAAAGACAGAGGTGAGTATCGCCGATACTGACAATTCAATATTGGTATCAGCGATATAGGAAACCTTTTTTCTAATACTGTAACACAGTTGTC
This sequence comes from Brycinus macrolepidotus, assembly GCA_037974445.1. Classification (NCBI taxonomy): domain Eukaryota; kingdom Metazoa; phylum Chordata; class Actinopteri; order Characiformes; family Alestidae; genus Brycinus; species Brycinus macrolepidotus. Next base: position 3,275,117 of record JBBPCZ010000040.1, on the reverse strand, counting down.
ACACTCTTTACCTCACCTGCCAAATCCATCCTTGAGATTCCAACCAAGCCTTCATATAAGCCTTTAATGGGGTTTTCTCCAGCAACCAGGACGCCATGCAGCCAAACCAGCAGCATGCGGTGCCCGTGTTCCCTATAGCTTTTTGTACCTTAAAACAGTGATCGCTATCACATACATACAGTAACATGATTTCAGTTCATTTTACATGCATTTTAATAATAAGTGGCACATGTACCCCTCACAGGCCTTTTGGTCAAACCAAGTGTGCGTAAAAAAATGAATTAACATAATTTCCATCTAGGACACTGTTGCCTTGTGTGTGAAATATTGTGACTGTGTTGAGCTGCTGGAAAGCCATTCCTGCTTCTCCACTAAGACCACAAGTTGAGATAAAACAGACAAATGCAGCTCTCTTGATCAACATATTTTGTATTATAGCATTATTTATGCTATTAATTATAATGAATAATACTAATATTTTTTAACACATTTCCATCACTTCCTTTGAAATATGCATCGGAACCCACATAGTCCAACTGAAGGACGTACAAATCAAGAGGAAATTAAAGAAGGCAAACGGTAGGTCCCATCTTTGAAAGGCCATACCTGTCCACTGATGTTCTATGGCTCGGATGTGGGCGTCTGTGAACCTCCAGTGCTGAGCGAGTCTCTTCCACTCTCCAGGCTTCAGGTATTTAGTGGCTAGCTTCCATAAGATGGAGCGGATGTGCTGCGTCTCGGGCTGATGGTCCTGTCTGAAGGTCAGAGTCCTTCCCGCAAGCAAGTCACAGTCACTGTTGACATTGTCCTGTAAGTCAGAGCTCAAACTGTTCTAAAAACATCTACCACCTCTGAAATATACTAAGAACTCATTTTCATAAATATGTTTAACATAGTCCCACCTGCTCCCATTTATAAAACCGATCGGCCTTGATAATCATGTCTACTACGTTGACGTGATTGCCTCTGGCTGCAATGTCCAGCGATGTCTTTTCCTGCTGTAAATGTTGAGATATGGATTTTTTTGGTTTATTCATTTAATCTGCAAAGAGTAGTGTTAAGATATTGTAACCTCTCATCTCTTACAGATACACACTGCATTGCGTTATACTGTACCTTGTCCAGCAGCCTCAGGTTGACCCCAGCGGTGAGGATCATTTCAGCTATATTGTGCCGCCCGTGTTCTGCTGCTATGTGCAGGGCCGTCTGAAGCCGCTGTGGGGAAATAAAAGGCTTTTTAATGTGAATTTAAATCAGTTGAATGCGATGGGGAAAGTGGAATTTTATATACATATATATTTAGGTAGTTAGGCAGGATAGTGCAGTGGATAAAGAATAAAGACATACTCACACTGTCAAAAATGTCAAGGTCACATTCTGCGTCAATAAGAAGTTTTACAATTTCACAAGAGTTGTTGAACACTGCCAAGTGTAGAGCAGAAGTGTGATTCTGGGAAGGAATCAGTAAAGCAGAATCAATTTTGAACTGGTTATGCGTATGTGTGTATGTATGTATATACACAAACAACCCGCCCCCCCCCCCCACACACACATATATATATATATATACACACACAAGTGAAATGTCACACTTGGCCAATCTTATTCTAAGGGGATAAAAAGAAATTTTTCAAACTTTCTGCAAAATTGATCACTGACATTACAACTCTTTGTTTTCTTGTGGTGAATGGAACCAGGGGTTGCGTGGATTACAAAGCAATTATAACCATTTTATTTACTACCAAAACTCCCCAGTGAATCTACACACATCTTCTGAGCCTTTTTTATTGTTGATGATGATAAAATAGCAGTAACTTAAACAAGAAAAAGGTTATATACATGCACAATGGCTTACACATTCCTGTCCATCACAAAAAAAATATTATATATATATGGGATAAAACCTTATCTCAAAACAATCATACAGCAATGTGCAGAATATCAGCTTTCTTTTCGGGATGTTTTCTGTTTTCTGGTTACAGATTTGTACTGCTCTATTGTTAGCTTTTTAGGGTAAAAAGTGCAATATTCTATCCTACCCTGAACATCTATAACCGAGTACTAATGACAGGTAAAAAATATATATATATAGATAATGTGGTTCCATGCTGCTAACTGCCTCTTGTGCAATATCGTACTTATGCAATGTTAGCCATTCTGGAAGGTTTACATCCCGTTCACATCATACTGTTTACATTGCTGTATTGTCTGTTTATCGTATTGTTTCTGTTGTAACTTGAACTTTGTTGAATGTTGCTATATGTTGCACCGTGGCCCATGGAGAAACGTCGTCTCATCACACTTTGTACGTGTACACAGCTGCTTTATGTGTATATATATATATATATATATAAATGAAACCACCAACACAGCACCTTTTCTCATGGCCACCCTTTCTCATGGCCAGTATGGTGCTCGTCTGTCAGTCGAGCACCATACTGCTCTAACAGGCGTCAACCTCCCAACATTTGTACTTACAGTGTCCACTGAGTCCAGACTGACTCCAGCCTCCACCAGCAGCCTGGCCACTCTGTCAAAACCGTGCTGGGCAGCAAAGTGAAGGGCAGTCATATTTCTCTGCAGAGGGAAAAGATCTGCATTACTATCAGCTTTAAATGACATGACTGACCTTTACTTACTGACTACCAATTATTACAATTAAGGTAACAACTATTTCAGCACTGGCCTCAAAATGTCAGTCTTTATGGCCCAGTGAAACTACCACTGAATCTACATTTGAACAGTTGAATGACTAGCTTTTGCCGAACACATTTGATGCAAAATAATATTGTGTATGCTGCGGATTAAATGGCAGTGATGGAAATCTGCTTCCGAACATCTGTGGTATTAAATAATGTTACAAATGTGCATGGCTTGTAGAATACGGCCGTATTTGTTGCGTGATTACATTAATTAAGTTTTAATGCTTGAAGAAGACTGCCCGAGACTGAAAAACAATCTTTAAACCTCAGTATAAAAAAATCAGTGCTCCCCTGCCCGCGCTTAGTTCCATAATATGCCTGGTGTAATACGGTCATATCTGTTGCTTGATTATATTAACAAAATTTTATTGCTTGAAGAAGATCGCCATTTTTTCAATAAAAAAGCATCAGTGCTCCCCCCTCACCAAGTTCCGTAATACTATAATACCCTTGATACCATAATTCATTAATGTAGTGTTGTGTTCTCTTTACAGAATTAGTTCTTATGTCCTCACTTAAAGAATATCTCTCATTTTGGGGTTGTTGTAATGTGTTACCAGAGTTGGGTAATTCAGGTCCAGAGAGTAAAAATCCTCCCCAAGATTTTGTTCCAACCTGAATTACCCAACTCTGTGTGTTACCTACGTTAGTCAGTTCATTGACATTGCAGCGAGCCTCCAGCAGCAGCCTGACGCATTCATAATGACCTCCATCTACAGCCAGGTGCAGCGCCGTCATGCCATCCTGACAGAAAACAACACGTTTATTCCACTGAACGCGAAGGAGAGTGTATGAAGCGCTAGCAGAGTAATCAAGCAGCATTTCAGCCTTTCAGAGAACTACAGAAGTGTCTACAAAGCTTCATGCTTACAATGTTCCTCTCATTGGTGCTCTCTCCGGTCTCGAGAATCTTCTGGAGAACTTCCGTGTGGCCATGCTTGGCTGCCAAGTGCAGTGCTGTGTTCTCCTCCTGGGCCCAAGAATGTGACATTAGCATTGGCTCATTGGACAAGAACATCACACTAAACATCAACTTAACTGTATTATACATAGACCCTCACTGGTTTGTAGATGGGCGTGCATCTGTGTTGTCAATTCTGTGGGAAGCCTTTTCCATTTAAATGGAGGAAAATGAAAAAAAGCTAATCTCTTCTTCTCATTTGTTGATGCAGCACATTCTTTCCCATCCTCTCACAACCTATCTCTCATCCTCCCACTAAATAACTACCAGGGTGCCTGTGTTCACAGGCAACAATGCCTTTTGTTCTTAACAAGAGCGTTTTGTGGGAGTCTTACTTGAAAACAGGATTAGAGATTTAAAACTTCATTCCTTTTTATTTTTATTTAGTTTTATTCGTATTTGGTTTCCACCTTCAGTGTAGTCTCAGTTACTTTTAAAGGCTTAGCTTTATAGTTCCAAACAGTTTCAGTTGCAGCTTTTAAGAATTTTGGCACTGAGTTTGGATAAAATTAAGACAACCCTTTGATCCTAAACTCTTCCAGTGTAGACCAAACCCTTTAAAAGATCAATTTGAAATGTCAGATTAGAAAATCTAGCAGGACAATCTGAAGAACCCTGCATGGCTCAGGCTGAAGCTGTTTAAAGAGGTGTCTTTGCACTCAGCACTTTCATAGCCAGACTCCTAAAACATGACTCAGGAAACATGCTGACAATGACCTGCTTTTAGGTTCTTCTGCTATTTGCATTAATTTCCAATCAGCAGGAGGCTAATAGGTTACAGTGGGAGTTTTGTCTTACCTTGTCCTTCAGGTCGTGAGCGCAGCCCATGCCGATGAGGTACTCGGTCACCTCCAGCTGCCCGTGTTCTGCTGCCAGGTGAAATGCTGTCTTACCTGACTGACACACAGGACCAGAGGACCACAGCTTAAACAGGATCACATTTCCAACTAGATTGCATTTCCACAAGAACATGTGACTTCATGGTTACTATAAAACCAATGTTTGGAGGGACCCACACATGGTTTTATGGCCAAAAAAAAGTTGGTGTTAAAAAACTTTTTTCACTCACTTTGAGGGACGTTATATCACTCCCTAATACCAGGCCATTTATGGTTGAGGACGGCTGAAAACGGGTGGGGAAAAAGCGTGCATAGCCAAATTCACAGCGAACAGTGACACATCTACCTTTTCATAACTGACCTGAGCTTTAGTGTCTTAAAGTCTGTTTATGAGCTTTCGCTGATTTTTGCTCCACGTTTCTTTGTGCCTGTGTACCGGCAGAGTTAGCTGACGTCACAGTGTTCATTCAGAAACTCTCCCTCTCCCCTACAAATTACAGAGGTGACTCGACCACAAAAATAGAATTTTTAATTGATCTTACATTACATTACATTCATTTGGCAGACGCTTTTATTCAAAGTGACTTACAATTTGAGGAAACATTCAAGTTTCAGGACAGTGTTAGAACCAGAGGAGAGCACCTCTGTGCTAAATCTCTGATCGATAAGTTGTATATAAAAGCACTAGGGGCGCTCTAAGGCATGCTTGAGACTTGGAACCGTACCAGTTTTCAAATGCCCTCGGAGGAGAAGTGTCCTCAAAATTATCCTATAATAAGAAGAAAAATAACAAAACTTAAGAAGAACAATAGTGTGATTGCATCAGCAATGAGCTGCAGCGTCACAAAATGGGTGTGCTCTTAAATATACTGTTTTATCACTTTCTATATAGATTTATGAGGGTTTTCCAGGCAAACAGAGACTACTTGGAGACTAGTGCATGGCAGAATGCCGGTCATAAAAATTAATATTTAGTTAAGAATACGCTAAATAAACAGAGATGGTGAAGAATGTACTTTACGGTTTCTCCCCTTAGCCCAACTGTAGTCACTGGGGTAGAAGCTTCCTTATTTAGTCTTGTACTGGAGCTATAAGCCCAATGTAGCCAAGAAATGGAAGCTTATATTGTCTGCCTACTACTGTTATCTATAAAAATGGGCAAAATTACACTGCATATCTGTCTCAGAGTTTTTGTATTCTCCATAGACTGACTGTATATTTACATTAAACTGCTGCTGATCACTTGCACATATAAAGCAACCAATTACATTCCAGTATTCTGTCTGTTTTCCACTTGACTGCTGATGCAATTTTGCACAATTTTGGGATGTAAAAAAATCCTAAACTGCACATTTTTACTTCTAGTCTAGAGTTTATATGTATAGTTTACTTAAATGTGTGTATTTTTCGCTCTGTAAAATCTGGAGCCACACCATCTCGTCTCACTGTGTACATGTTCATAGCTGAGATGACAAAGTTTACATCGACTTGACTTTGACTTTAATATCTAAAAACAGTAGTAGAAGACATATTACATTTACACCTTCCACGCCCCCCTCTATCCTGCATGGATTTAAAACATATGTTTTAGACCGAAATCTTCTCAAAACTATTATAAAACAATATCTCAGACGTCAGGCAGCGTGTTCATAACCATTTTGTATAATGACTTTCTGTGATGGAGCTTTTAGAAGCATTAAACTCTTCAGACGCCTGGTTCCATTTACCACCACTGTGAACAATTCTCTGTGCACTTCTCTAGACACCAAAGCCACTCTGAATAACTTATTTTTTGTCATCATACGGCAAAACAACTCCTTATATGGAAGTTCCCCTGGTTTGTGTTGATGCTCGAGGTGTCAGACATCACACTGAGCTTTGTTTGGTGTTCCTATGTCACGTAGAACCAAAGTTATTGTAATTTAAAAAACAATAATAGCTACTGGGGTAAAAAGGGTGTCACATGCAAATACCCATAAAGAAGAAAAATGGCTGAATTTCTTTTATTTTAGGTCTTAGAAACAAACAGAAAAAACACAAGTTCTTTGAATCTGGGAGAACTTTCAGGATAGTCTCCGCCCACAAGTGGGTGGGGTAAACCCGCAGAGGGAAAGGGTCCGGGGAGCGGCCGAGCGGCGGCACGCTGAGCAAAAAAGCAGCAAACGGCGAGCGTGTAGGAGAACAAACACCAGTTTTCGACTGTTTTACACTGTTTTTATTTGTTGAAATCAGATTTTACTAATACACTCTGAGTTCTAAGGGTTAAAACCTTGATAGGGTCTAAGGCAAGTGTGAGATAATTTAAGCGTATAATTTTCAGGACTAACCTGGAGGCTATAAGCTTCCATTACTATTATCCATTCATCCATTATATGAACTGCTTATCCTTAACAAGGGTGGTGAGGGGTGCTGGAGACACACACAAACACACCCACACCCACACCCACACACACACACACACACACACTCAGAACTAGGAGCAATTTAGCATCTCCAGTTCACCTGACCTGCATGTCTCTGGACTGTGTTTGGCATTGCTATTATTACCATTTTATCATATAATGATTTTTGGCCGAAACATTGCTTTAGTTTTGCAAATTTTAAAATCAAAAACACATGAAATGTCATAAATGACTACCATCACTGCAACGTGGTACACTCAGCATGCCTTATAGAGAACAAAGGTCTCCTAGACATTCAGCAGGGTTTGTTTCAGTGTGTGTGAGACGCAGGTTTCTCTGGGTGGTCACGAGCGCTTCAGTCAATTGAGTCAACAAATGTCTTCCTCATGCCTAAGGAATGTTTAACTGTATTTTTACCATGGAGTTTGTGTAATTATCAGTATTCTCTGTTTGTCTTTGTGGAGCAACTGTTGATCTAGGCCACATACGTTTTATGCAGTACAAGTCTGTACTTCACTTTTTTCTCTCTTCCACCCACATAATTTGTCACTAGGCAACAAAATGAGGGTTTTGCAAAAGCTTAAGAAAAAATAGTTACTATATATATATATATATATATATATATATACATATATATATATGTATATGTGTGTGTGTGTGTGTGTATGTATGTATGTCATTTATCGTTTTTCATATCGCTCATTTGTTTAACATCTGTTAACTGAGTGTAGGCGTTTGCAAAGAAAACATCAATACAGTCAAAGGTTAACAGTCTTGGAGTTCAGCACTTTGTAGTAAAATTAAAATCTATGGGTGCATTTGTGCATCCGGCAGATTCAAACCCTCATTCGGCTGCTGTATCTCATGCTGGTGGGTTGCTGGTACTGCTGGTACTGCAGTGGCTGAACTGTCGGTAAAGGAGTTTTCAGTGTAATTTTAAATGGTTCAGAGCCCAAGTGTGCTTATTACACAAGAAAAAAAAGGATCATCACCTTGTCGGCGCTGTTGAGTCGCACGTCCTCCAGGTCTTCCATGATGAACTCCAGAATGTGGATGTGACCCCTCTGGGCAGCACAGTGCAGAAGATTCAGCCCATTCTGAAGATCCAGGACGGATTATTGCATCAGTAAGTGAACATCCACATTAATTTCAATTTTCAATACTTTTAAACCCCTTTTTGAGCTTTAACAGTTGAGTATCCAAGCACATTAATAAACGTAACAGCTTAGAAATTTGCAGATCACTGCAAAAATCACTGAAAAACTCTTGTTGCAGTAATTTCAGTTCAAATCAACAAATTAATAGAATAGAATAGAATAGAATAGAATAGAATAGAATAGAATAGAGCATAGAATAGAATAGAGTTGTATGCAAATGTTCAAACCCTCTTGGTCAAAATACATGTCGATTTGTCAATTTTTTTATCAATCCACCAATGTTAAAAATGTTTATCTGCTAATTTTAGTGAACAGTTTCTATCTATTTGAGTTTAACACATTGAGAAAAATGCACAATGTAAGTTTATTTTTTACTAATTTATAGCACTGAAAATAAACAGTAATGGTGTATTAAAATCTGCAGAAGTGTGTTCTCTGGAGAGGATGTGTAACTTATTGGTAACATATAAAATCTACATTTGATCACAGATGTAAGTCGCTCTGGATAAGAGTGTCTGCTAAATGCTGTAAATGTAAATTTGACTGAGGGTACTCAAACTTTTCCATACAATGGTATACATTCAGTCTACTGTATACAAACCTAAACATGTACAAATAATTACACATAAATGCATTATTTGCAGTTGAGTACAGTTTGAAAGACAGCAACACATACTTTATTATTTTTATTATTATTGTTATTATTATTATTAGTAGTAGTAGTAGTAGTAGTAGAAGTATGCACATAAATCACTATGACGTCTCATAAGGTTGTATATTTTGCATATTTTAACATATGAGAGGGAATAAAAATGACACCCACCCCCGCACCTCCCACCATTCAGACTACAATGAAGGCCGTACCTTGTTCTCACAGTTGAGTTTTGCACCAGATGAGACAAGAATCTGCAGTACTTTGAGGTGGCCGAACCATGCAGCTAAGAGCAGCGCATTCATCCCAAACTGCAAAAAAAACAGGCATTCAGTTTCACACAACTTAGTAGTTAAGAGAATTATTCAAGTTGGCTCATAGGACATAATATCCACCATTAATATAAATACACTCCTCAGTCCAGACGTTTGGACCCACCATATGCCGCTCTTTCAAAATTACATCACAAGAAAAAGAAATACTTAAACCAAATGTAACCGACTGGTTCTGAAGTGTAACAGTATACACTGTGAGCACAGTTTAATGGATGTGAAAATTTATGTACGAGTTCTGTCAAAATAACCACCCTTTGTCTTTACCACAGCAGCACAGATTCACCGCAACCTTTCCAGCAATTTTTGGAAATAACTTGTGTCCAAACCCTCCCAGCTCCTTTTCAAGCGTGTAAACAGTTACGTCCCATTTGCTGGACGCTCATTTTGAACTCACAATGAGAGAAAGATCTGGAGACTATGGAGACTGAGAAATAATTCTCAAAACTTTTTCCTTTTCTTTGGACTAATTTACATGAATATAACTTGGGCCAACTAAGTTCTTCTTATTTAAACCACACTTTAAATACAATAAGATAAGATGTTTTAAATTGGCCTCTTTTGGAGGGTGTTTCATTCAGATCTGATAAAATGTTATAAAATGACAGGTGTTCAGTCCATACAGTCATGCTGTGCTCTTCCTTATCCAGCCCTTTTGTTCCAGGCCTCTTTGTTCAACATACACACAACAAACATAGTGGGGCCGAAGAGACGTGATGAACCGAGTCATTCTCGGTCACATCGTCCTCCAGGTGACTAAACAGAGGACTATGAAATATTCATCAGCATCATTACTGTATAGAGCTTTGCATCCTAATAACACTGATTAATATTCTAATAACACTACACTAACAGGGAGCATGTCCCCCCAGGGTATTTCATGAAGGAACAGGTTATTAAAGCACTGTTTATTTCATGGTGTCCCTTACAAACCATTCTCAAACTCAAGAGACCTGATGAAGGACATGATGAAATAGGATGGATTACTTGTAAAATCTTTTATCTGCTTTAATTATTCACATTTATCACACACAAACACACACACACACACACACACACACACACACACACACACACACACGCACACACACACACACACACACACACACACA
>JBBPCZ010000040.1:3241528-3254948 GCA_037974445.1 Brycinus macrolepidotus | reverse complement strand
TTATAGGTCTGTATACAATACTGGATTGTTATAGTCTCCCTGCTATATCTTATTTTTTAAGGTATAGCACATTCAAAGATATATTTATACATATATAGGTTTAATTTTAAGTCAGCCCCCTTTTTTACCCTCATGTTTGTCTGTGTTGTGTTGTATGTTGTTCCTACAGTCCAGGAGGACGATATGTCATCTCACTGTGTACTATATGTATAAGGCTGGGATGACAATAAAGCTCTACTTGACTTGACTTGACATTAATATTATTATAATACTGTTTATTTATATGGAAAAAATGTATATGAAAAAGTAAGTTCAGGGGCAAAGGTTTATGCAGGTGTCAAAATACAGAGATATACATTCTGCTAATTCTGCTATGTGCTATGAACACCTTATTGTTTACATGGGAGACTACAGTAAACCCTTCGTTTGCTGGCCCCTTCCTGGCACCACAGGATGCAACCTTGCCATAAATACACTTCATGTTGCTGCCTGACACTTTGGATTACAATGCTAAGTTATGGCCTGGGCCGGGCCCAATTTATTACCCTCTTTCTAATAGTGCGAAAGATGAGATATGACCCATAAGGGATGAAAGCTTGGGCAGTATAATATGTTATATATTTATTTATTTCCCTGTGTATTGCTTCTGCTCGAAGTGATTTGTTTGGTCTTTTTCGTTCTCGCTTGTGTCCAGGACCAGTTGGCCAGCTACGACGTCAACGGCAACGACCATGACCCAACGCCGCGATATGACTCTAGCAATGAAAACAAGTGAGTGTTGTCCTGCAACTTTCTACTAGAAACCAAAGTAGTGTCAGTCAAATCTGAACAGACTTCTTAAGCAAAAATTCTCAGAGTATTCGCAGGATCCAAAAGGTTTAATGCTAACAAAAACACAAACAAAAACGAGGGGTCCAGGGTACACGAAGACACAAGAAAATTCACAAACGCAAATACAAAGGTAATCCAAAGGATATCAAGAACAGGAGTACCAGAGAAACAAGGGGAAAATAAACAGGTTTAACAAAAACACAAGTGAACCAACACAACTAGAAACTAGATTGCATTTCCACGAGGAAATACAAAGTGTGATTTCGTGGTTGCTGTAAAACCAGTGTTTGGAGACACCCAAACTTTGGTTTTATGGCCAAAAAAGTTGGGGTTAAAAAAAGAAACATGGATTTGCAGCATGGATTCAAATCGGCACCTCTTCTGATTCTCTTCACTTAGTGCCTGGTGTTTTACTGCTGAACCATAGAGTTGGTGTTGATTCGCAGGTGGAGCGAAACACTCTTGCCCAAAAATGGATGGAAAAAGCGCTTTTTTTTTTTTTTTACTGACCTTAGCATTAGTGTTTTAAGTCAATTTATAAGTCTGCTGTGTCTTTTGCTCCATAAGACTGAACTGTAGTTCTGTGTTTAGTCGCTTTCCAGCCACCATAGCCATCGAGAGCCACAGACTCTCTCTCTCAAACACACAATTTAAGGCGACTCGACTATCTGCTCTCTCTCCTCATACATTACAGAGGTGACTTGACCACAAAAATCGATTTTTTAAACGGTCAGTACTTCTGTTTTTAAACGATCAATACGCCCCCTTGATCAGCCTGATCAAAAATCTGAATACACGCACACTACACCAGATTAACAAACATTTTGACAATATTTCAGAAACTGTTGGAGGAGAAGCTGTAATAACAATAATAATAATAATAATAATAATAATAATAATACATAAGAAGAACAATAGTGTGATTACTTCTACACACAATAATTGTCATAACCGAGTTCCAAAAGCAAGTTTTACAAAGAGCAGCATGACAAGAGGTTTTACAAAGAATACACAAACACAGACTGAAATGTAAAGGGAACACCTGGACAAGGGAGGAGACAGGAACTAGGCACGGGTGAACAGGATAACAAGGGGGTGGCGCTAAAGGCCGCTGTGACCTAAACATACTCTCAACGACATAGACGAGAAAACAGGGTGAAGACAGAACATTATAAAAAGCCAATAAAACAGGGAAAGGACAGGGAGAACATTATTTCATGGGGTGTTCCGAAGTCGTAGCTCAATTAGGTTCCTGAAAATTGGTGTGTGACTTGTTAGTGCGACGAGTGTTAGACAGCCGTATTCATTTGAAGACCCGCTAACAAGCTCTGCGGCCGCTGTGACACCTTTCCCATATGTCTGTGTGAAGAGTCTAATGTCAAATGAGAAGGTGTCAGATCTCAAGAAGCTCAACTAAAAACTTTTCCGCTTCCACAGTTTTCACCTGCACATGATAATTTTGGTGATAATCTGTCTAATATGTTTATAATATGATGATGAGAAAACTGTGTGTCTACATGAGTATCATCAAATTTCCTTCTAAATGAACAACATGCATTTTTATTGTTGCTTAGCAACTTGCGAATATACTTACCAAAGCACAGCACGCCTTTCATTGTGCAGTTTTAACAGTTATTAACGTAGAGACGCTATTTACTGGTAAATATTTATTTGGCTGCAAACTGAACAAAATATGGTCATTTGTCAGCATTTCACAGTTGCAGCGTCGACGTAGGCGTTAGGTGTTTCTTGAGATCTAGGGCTGTTGGCACACAAATGAAGATATACATGCGCTTAAAATCTCAATTACTGAGCTAAAGTTTATGTCTGTTTATCATATTATTTTAAATGTAAGCGGCTCTTAGAAGTCAGAGTTTGCTGTTTGAATTATGAGAAAGCTGCTGAAATCTGATGATCATATTACTGGTGTGCATTTAGACACTCACAGTATCGTAGTTACATTATACACATTTTCTCAAGGGCTCAATTTATCACCTGATATAATATCCAACAGAAAGCCTGTATTTTTTCCTACCACAAGACTAGCAGAGTTCCGTTGTCAAGCCTAAGGGACTGAAATCACTCAAACCTTTTCTAATCAAGTGCCTTTTGAGCGTATTTTAATTGAAAACACCAGCTTCCTCATTATTAAACACCTGAATTACCATCTTTTCTTGTTTGCCTCGCACTCTTTCTACTGAAAGCTGGAAGAAAACATCAAAGCCCAGCTTTATTGTCTTGCTATTGTCTGTCTTGATATTTGGAATCCAACCAACAATGCAAAGATTCTCAATTAAATTCCCTCCCTTAGTGCTCCAGTGTGTGCGGTATGGAATGTGTCTGTTGAACCAGAGGTATGGAGAAGAAAGGAAAAAAAATCAATTAAAAGAATGCTTTGGTGCGCAGGTTTAGAAGTTGAGGAGAAGAGAGAGAAAAATGATAACAAGAGTGAAAGGAGGATGGAGCATGCAAGAGAAGGAGAGAGAGAGAGAGAGAGAGCGTAGATGACTTGGCCATGCACCTGGCCAGAAGTAGGATTAGTGCCTTTAATATTCACTTCCATTGTACACACACACACACATACACCCACACCTCATTAACTGAGATCTAATGGAGCTCAGCTGCTGCTGTGTAAGGCACGGTAGCGCCTCAGTGGTCTAGGCCATGCATTTATTTCTCAGCGAGTCCGGCCAAAGACTCCACAGGGAACTTCTCCCCCCTTAGTTTATCCCCGAAAGCGTCCGCCTTTGTAGCTTCGCCCTCCCCTGCCCGCTTTAATTCCAACTTTCAAACCCTCTCTGTTGAGCCCAGTTTGAGTCCTGGGGTCTGCCTCTGATATGCAAGCTCCTCTGTGTGTGTGTGTCTGTGTGTGTGTGTGGCTTTGCATCACATCTCTGTCCATGTCTCTGCATGTCACCTGTATTTGTGCATATAAGTCCTCTTTTGTAACCTACAAGTTTTGTTGTTTGTTTCAAGAAAAAACAAACAACAAAACTTGTGGCTCTAACGAGGTCTGCAGGCCAATCAGGTGCTTTTTTTGAATGCACTGTTAAACGAGGGCGTCAGGAGAGCAGTATGAGTGGATGCATACTCATTAGTGTCCACTGCCTATGTGGGGATAAGCACACAGACACAAGCCTTTTTTTTCTCTCTCTCTCTATCTCGCTCTTTGACTGTTCGTACTCTCTCCAGGCACGGGACCCGATGTGCAGGGGAGGTTGCGGCTGTGGCCAATAACTCACACTGCATCGTGGGCATCGCATACAACGCCCGTATTGGAGGTATAATATTTTCATGAGAAAATAATCACTTTTTTCCCCCTGCAGTTCAAACAACAGAATCCATCAGAAGTCTTGCAGAGCAGGTTTGGACCTTTCAGGTCTGTCAGTATCTAAATGACCACTTATGGCACATTTCCACTGGTACAAGGAACCGTGCTGTACCACAAACAAATGTTTTTCCATTACAAATTAAGTGACCTGTACCCGAACCATGCCTGAGCTGCTCAACGGCAGGTCCAAAATCAGGCCACAGCCAAGCTGCCTGCCTCACTGCTTTCTGATTGGTCGAAATGTCATCGCAACGTGGAAAGAGGCCTGTCTGTGCAGAAAAACAACAATGGAGATACAAACTAACAACTGGGAAGCTGATGAAGTACAAGCACTACTGTCATTTGGGCTGAGGATAAATTTTGGTGAGAGTTTTCTAACACTGTGAGAAACGCAAAGGTGTACCAGGACATTGCTAACAAGTTAGCTGGGTTAGATTTTCATCGCACGGCTAAAGAATGCTGAGAAAAAATGTAAAAACTCAAACAAGACTATAAATAATAAAAGACAGAAAAACATTCTGCTGATTCGACTCAATGGATGCGGTTTTGGGACGTCAACCGGCCATAAACTGTGAGTGTCAGAGTTGAGTCAGAAACACCATTATGGGGCTGAGATCCACTGGAAAATCAAAGCGTGCTGCAACTTTTGTGCCATTGCAGTACAGTTTAGGTACAGCACGGTTCCTGTATGCCTGTGGAAAAATGTCTATCCTGTTGTTCAGTATGTTCAATTCACTCTTTTCAGGCCTTCTTTCCCCACTAATAAAGATACCATATTTGGGAAATGATTATTAAGAACCAATTTGAAACTGATTGAAAAATAAAGTAACAAAAGCAGTAGCCAAAGCAGCTGCGACCGGATTATTCCGCATGTGTTCGCGGGAAAACCTGTCCCGTCAGTCGTGGTTGAGAAGGGCGATGCGCTCATTAATCTGGTGGACTGTGAGCAGGCCGACATTCATGCGTTCGTAAGCAATTAATCCTGTGAAAAGGCCAGGCCATTTTAATCAGGGAGTGGGTTCGGAATATGCCACCTGCCATCTGTGGCGGTTTTGTTCTCGCTTGCAGCTGTGCTGAGAGACGCGCATATTTGCTTATTGTACTCGCAGGTGGCGGGGATGACACTGGCGAGCGCATCTTTTTCCCCCCGAGTTGTCGGAGTTTAGCTCTCAGTCGCTCCAATCAGCCGTCCCGCCAAAAGTGGGTGAACGTTCCCTGATGCAACTGGGAGAAACCCAAACTGGGGCGACTTCAAAGGCGACGTTTGTTTTGTTGGTCTCCAAGACGTACACAAGCACGTCGCTTCCCTTTCAGCGTCCATGCAACATGAAAAAGAATCTGATTTGGATTTTGACTTTCCACTGAAGACTGATCATCGTGTCAGAAGGCTTGTTAAGGTGTGGGTGAACATCTGGCTTTGTCTGTCAGATCAATACAGAGTTTGAATCAATTATAAATAATGAACAGGGTTAGAAGGTCATACAAAGGATGCAAGAAAACATCTGTTCAGGACTGTGATGTTGCACATGGTGTTGGCACACACACACACACATACATACACACACACACACACACACACACAGTACTGTGTAAAAGTCTTCAGCCCCCCCCCCCCCATTTCTTTATATTTCCCTTTGAATCACTTTGCTGGTGTAAAATTACTATGTTATGTTTATCGGTCTGTCTTATCTTTTAATATTAAGTGGATATATTAAGTAGATAAAATTAAGGAATTTTTTGTGCAACAGGCTGCAAATAGGGTCGGGACACAAAAGCAGATTCCAAATTAGAACCGATAAGAAAATATCTGGAATTTTTTGAAATTGTTGTTGCTACAGGGTTCATCAGTAATGGATTAACATGAAGATAAAGGGGTCAGAGCTTGAAAGGGCTTGATTAAAAGCAGTACACATATAGTTTTCTTATTATTTCATCTGGGAGTACATTCAAAAGTAACTGAAACAAAGAGATGCACGGTCCGGATTAAGACTCTGGGTGAAATTTAGAACTTTTCTCCTGCTCTCTGCACCTGCTTAATGGCTTTTGATCCATTTATACATGCATTTCACCTTAATACTGTGATGAAAAAGCTGCATCTAAATGCTCCCTGTAACCTCACATGGATTTTAATGAGTAGTCTCTCATCACATTGCCTCATGAACTCCTAACCCTCATAATCCCTAATCAGCGTCATGAGCTGCCAGCCGATCTTCTTGATGTTCTAAACCTACCACGAGCTCACATGCGGCCATGTTCTCGTGTCTCTAGCAACCTGTGTATGTCCAGCACAACCACCTTGCTTTTGATCTTTAAGAAACTTTGGTCATGGGCTTACCTCACAGATCTTTTCTCCATCCGCTTTGATCCTGCTTTTGTAAAGGCTCTCTGTGAGTGCACTTTTGGTGCTTTTCCAGTGGCACAAGGAACCAAGAATAAATGTTTTTCCATTACAAAAAAAGCTAGCCGAAACCGAGGTGTACCCGTACCACTTGGCGGCAGGACCAAAAGTGGGCCGCAGCCACCACATCACTGCTTTTTGATTGGTCAAAAAATGTTGTCATGACAACAGACAGACAGGGAAAGGGAAATTTTTTTTACTGTCTGCGCAAAAAAAAAAAACAATAGTGGAGATACAAACTAACAACTGGGAAGTCTATTTGTGCTGAAGATAAATTTCAGTGGGAGTTTTTAACTCTGTGAGAAATGTGAAGGTGTGCCAGGTCATCACTAACAAGTTAGCTGGGTTAGGTTTTCATCACACAGATAAACAATGCGGAGAAAAAAAATAAAATACCACAATAACAAAAGCAGCTCAGACAGAAAAACTTGCCGCTGGTTCGACTCCATGGATGCAGTTTTGGGACGACGACCGGTCGTAAACTGTGGAGAGAGAATTGCGCGTCAGAAACACTGTTACTGGACTGAGATCCACTGGAAAATCAAAGCGTGATACAACTTCTGTACCATTGCAGTACAGTTTAGGGACAGCACGGTTCCTGTATACCTATGGAAAAGTATCTATACTGTTGTTCACTATGTTCAATACTCTTCTTTCAGGCCTTCTTTGCTCACTAATAAAGATAACAACCCCGTTTTGGAGAGAAGATTATTAAGGACCAATTTGAAATAATAATGTAACAAAGGCAGTAGCCAAAGCAGATAAATAACAATAAACTGTGGGGAGAGAATTTCACTGCTGACGTGTCAGAAACACAGTTACCGTTAATGTACAATAGAAAATCAAAGTGCGCTGCTGCAGTACGGTTTAGGTACAGCATGGATCCACTATACTTACAGAAAAGTACATTTTGGAAGCTCCTACACTTGTTTCTCATGCTCTTAGAAAGTTTTCCTTTGTAGGTGTTTGTCACCAAGGCTAGTTCTTCTTCTCTTTAAAACTGCCAAAGCATTCTAATAGCTGATGTATGTCTATAATATGCTTGTTTTCAGTATTTTGTCTTCCCTTTTATGTATTACAATAGCAAATTTGAAATAAAATGAACTCTACAATATGAAGATAACCCAGAAATGGATAGATTAGCTGTAAACCAGTCAAACTGAAACTCTCCATGCCCCTTGCTCAATGGAGCCATTAGCTCTGTGTACTCTGCAAAAGAGTAAATGTTTTTGAACCTGATTCCTGTGCGCTCGCCTGATGTGGCCTCTCTGACTAAAAGCTTACTATATCTTTACGGGAGGCCTTCATGTCCGTTTTCCATAATTAGCAGCGTACAAATGATTCAGTCTTTCCCCCCTGAGACCTAGGCGTAAAGAAGTGTTGAAATCCTGTTTACTTGGCACTATTTTTGAAGCAGCGAAATCAGTTTGCAGTGAAATGCAGCTTGTTAAGCTGAGAGGGGCCTTGAGAGAAGCACATTGATCCTCTAGCTTTCTGTGGAGGTGTTTGATGGAAAGGATGCAAAAAAACACCTTCTTCTATTCAGGACTGTGATGTTGTGCATGGTGTTGGCACACACACACACACACACACACACACACACACACACACACAAAAACACATTCATATACACACATCCTTACTGTACAGTACTGTGCAAAAGTCTTGAGCCACCCCTCATTTCTTTATATTTTGTTTTGAATCAACTTATTGGTGCAGAACTACTATTCGATGCCTGTCAAACGGACTTATCTTTGGCATGTTGAGTAAATTAAAAATTAAAGAAATGGGAACAAATGTTTGACCTCGACAGGCTGCAAATAGGGTTGGGAACTGAAAGTAGATTCCAAAAATACACAAAAGTCTGACTCTTTGGAAGCAAAATATGAAGAAATGAGGGGTGACTCAAGACTTTTGCACAGTACTGTACATGCACTTGCTGTACATAAACAATAGTTGGTGGTATAATGGTTCTTCTGGTAAACTGGTTGACGTCCAAAAAAGCAGCAGCAAATACTGTTTAATACCAAAAGCCTCTGTAAATGGCTGTATTAAATCTGCCCTTGTCTCACACCTTGCTTGTGATGTGGTGGCCCTCGCCCTTGAGAGATAAGCTGAAGAAGAGCAGAAAAGGGAGAGTGAAGGAAGAGAGAAACAAAAGGATGGACAAGAAGCAGGGGTGTTCCCGCCAGAAAAAAAGCCCAAGCTAGAGGTGCTGAAGTTCCTCGGTGATGGCTGATGGTGTGCATTTGTGGGGCAGCTGGTGGCCAGGTGGTTAGGAAATTGCCCCTATAATCAGAAGGTTGTGGGTTCAAATCCCAGGACTTCTAGTGGTACCACTGAGGTACCCTTGAGCAAGGTACCGTCTAAACGCACTGCTCCCCGGGTGCCCCCGTTGATGGCAGCCCACTGCTTCACTTGGTGAATGGATGAATTGCAGAGAATTTCACACCGTTTGCACTGTGTGCTGTGCTGTAGTGTGTTCACACGTGACTGTAAGGGCCACTTTATTTGAAAACAGCTCCCAGTAAACTTGAAGCTTTCAGCACAATGATCATGTGTCCCTTCCCATCATCAGGCACTTGAAGCAGACGTTTGCTGTTGTAACGAATCAAGATCCCAATTTCAATAAGATCTGTGGAGCCCTTGTGCTACGTACAGTACTGTGCTAAAGTTTTAGGCACCTATGCAAATTATTTAAAGCCATTTTTGTCAATGTATAATAATTGTAAATAATGTGTCTTTCTGCTAAGAACGTTAACATTAGAATAAATAACATTAGAACATTAGAACAAACAAACAATAAAGCAGTAAAAAGTATCAAAATTTGTTTTGTTTGTAAAAAGTAGCTGATATTTTGTGAGCTGGTGAGGAGAACACAGGTTCGGTTCCAGATTTCTCCTCCATTCCTCCAGCCGTTGTTTGGATTTGTGAAATTCCATCAGCAGCTCCTGATTTAATTTAATGAAGGACTGATTGAATCAAACCAGGTTTCTGATGGGACCTACAAGTAATACTGGGCTTCGACAAGGAACATGTTGATATACTGAACATAAAATCATTCAGTCATTCAAATCTATTTACTGTATAATGTTATTTGTATTTACTCTTTTTATTTATGCATTTAGTAATATTAATGTGATAAAAAAAAAAAACACTCACTGCTCTTCTAAACAATTTTTTAAATATGATTTTCACAAGTGATATTTGCACAGTACTGTACATATTCTCTCCCTTTCTTTGTCAGCCCACACAGGCATGTAGTGAGGGGTTGATTTGCTGTGGCCCTTCTAGAGATGTAGCACCAGGTTTTAGATTTTTATGCATCTTATCTGTTAGTGTACTCACTTCTCTTGCACCAGGAATTTAAACAAAACTACTAACATCCGCTTCTGGACACAACAGGGGTGGGGTTGGGTGGGTTGCACCTGCTGGGCCGGATGAGCTCATCTCACACACACACACACACACACGCATACACACACACTGTTCTGCAAGTCTGTAATTGACTGAAATTGTTTGTGCAAAAACACCCCATCCCAGCCCCTTTGTTACACTAGTGAGCTTGTAATTAGTCTGACTGCCTCCAGCTTCCTCTCTTTATCTCTCTCTATCGCTCTCTCTCAATCTCTCTCTCTCTCTATACACATACAGTAGTACAGTAATGTGGGGTACAGATGATGTGAATAGATTTCACGGGTGATGAAACAGTGGAAAAAGCTTTGGCAATGACAGAGAACGGCAGTCGCCACAGTTGTGTCGGTCGTCTCTCTCAGCCATTGAAGGCCACGGACCCAAACCTGCGCTGGTTGCTTTTTTAAGATGAAGGGACAAACATGAGAGGAGAGCCATGAAAGTGTACCCAGCGCCTCATTAAAAAGAGAGGGAGAAATAGAGAGAGACAGAGAGAGAAAGGGAAAAAAAATTATGCATCCCACACCTTTTGTTTTCTAGGTTTCAAGGCACGCCAAGAGCTTTCACACTCCGCAAAAGCAGAGAAACAAAAGGCTGTGATTGCAATTATGGCGCACTTATTAGTTTGCGCGTACGTGTGTTTCCTTGCGGGTGCTTGTTTGTGAACATATGTTTGCATCTGTGTGTGTGTGTGCACGCTCAGGAATTCGGATGCTGGACGGAGATGTGACTGATGTGGTGGAGGCCAAGTCTCTGGGAATCCGGCCTGACTACATTGACATTTACAGTGCCAGCTGGGGCCCTGATGATGATGGGAAGACAGTGGACGGCCCGGGCCCCTTGGCCAAACAGGCCTTTGAAGTGGGCATTAAAAAGGTCCTTTTTAAACACACACACACACGCACACATACACACACGCACGCACACACGCACATCCACTAACACACACACACAGTCACGCACAACCATGCACACATGCACAACCCTGTTATTAGTTTACATGAATCTGAGTGATGATATGGATGCTTATAAGAGCCTATAGGGAATTAGGCTCATTTAATAAATAAACGACCGGCATTTAGACTTGACATTATAATTAGAGATTTAATTAGTGATTTAATTGTATCGGCATTTGAAACAATAGTATTTGATAGATTAGGTGACAATAGGTGGAGCTTTAGCATATTAGAATAATTTTATACATTGATCTTCAACCAGATTCGCTTTATATTATTGCAAACGTCAATTCCAGACTTCTAAACTATTCTAAATTTTCAAAAAGATACTGTAAAAAGCCATGTTCAGATGTGACTAAATTTATGTGGGGTCCAAAGCTGTTTTAAAGGCGCTGCTCTGATTTTATTTCCATCTGGATTGGCCATGTATGTTTTTTGTTCCCTTCTTACAGGCCAGATTACTTACTGTTTTTCTCAGAACTCAGTAGTGGTCTGTTGATTTCAGTCCTGTGCAGATACCTATCTGTATCTCAGTGATTTGTCGCTTTGCGTTGGACAGAAGTGGTTTTGACCGCTGTACTTGGTCTCCTAGCACACGTTTCCATATTAAACACTTTTTGAATTACAAAACTGTGGACGCTTTTTTGGCAGTCTCTAAACTTGAGGTACTGGGAGAGCGTCAGAAAAGTCAGATCCCTCTCGCCGATTAAACAGGCAATTACAATAGCAGTTTAAGGTATAAAGCATTCATTTATATTCACAAAATCAACTGTTAAGGCTACAGACAACCTTCTGATGTATTAATCCACTCTCAATAGGGCTTAAGATATCCTTATGCTGATTATTTTTTAATGCATAATCAAAACTAATCAGCTCCCTATTTTAATGCATGATCACAATTGCTATTTTAAAATAAAATACTTCACATTTCATGTGTGTGTATATTTAACCTGTGTATATTCAACACACGTATATTTTTTTTGTGCAGGGTCGTAAGGGCCTGGGCTCTATCTTTGTGTGGGCCTCCGGTAATGGAGGTCGGCAGGGTGACCACTGCTCATGTGACGGCTACACCAACAGCATCTACACCATCTCCGTCAGCAGCAGCACGGAAAACGGCAACAAGCCCTGGTACCTGGAGGTCTGCTCTTCCACCCTCGCCACCACCTACAGCAGCGGAGAGTTTTATGACCGGAAAATAGTTAAGTCTTACTGGGTTCACATGGGCAGGGGGTGGGGGTGGGGGAAGGAGGGTTGGGGCGGTGGAGCTGCTAGAAGCCTTCACAGCTTCTAAGCTGTCTTTTTGCACTTAAAGTGGTCAGGAATTAGCACTGATAAATTAGCGCCTGGAAGGTAGAGTGGAGACAGGTGTAAATACATAGTGTCCCTGGTTACATTTGTGGGTGTTTAGCATTTTTAAAGGGTCTGAGTTTGCTGAATTTGCTACCACTTTGTGGTTTCAGTCTTTAGTTCAGAATCAGAATCAGAAAACTTTATAGATCTTGGAGGAAATTGCTTATGCAACAACTGCACAGACACACAGAGACACAAAGACAAGAACAATATAAAATATGAGACTAGATTTAATTTCCACGAGAAAATGTGGTGTGGTTGCATAGTTGCTATAAAAACAGTGTTTGGATTAAACCAGTTTGTATTAAAAAAACATTCAGCAGGGTTTGAATCAGCGCCTCTTCTCACTCTGTTCATTCAGTGTGCTGAACCACAGAGTTGGTGTTAACTTGCTGTCTATTACCAAGCCATTTATGGTTAAGGACAGCTGAAAATAGGTGGAGCAAACTGTTCTTGCCTGAAAACGGGTGGGAAACGTGCACGTAGCTGCATTCACGGTTAACTATATTTAATTAAACCACAACTAATAGTGACACACATCTTTTTTTATAACTGACCTGAGCTGTAGTGTATTGAAGTCTGTTTATGAGTCTGCTGTGGGTTTAGCTCCGTGTTTTTGTTGCTTCTGGCCGCCGTAGCCATAACGTCCCAACACTCTCTCTGAAACTCTGTCTCCACCACACATTTTTAAGGCAACTTGCCTCTCCGCTCTCTCTCTCCATACTTTATGGAGGTGACGACCACAAAAATCGAATTTTTAAACTATCAATACTTGATCAACCCTTGATCAACCAATCAAAAATCAGAAAAGGTTCAATACACTGAATATTAAAGAACGTTTTAGTTTAGTTGGAATTTTGCCTAAATTCCATATGGGCTCAGATGAGAAGCAGCCCCAAATTCCAGCAATAATGGCAATTATAATAATAATAACAACAATAACTAGAAACGACGCACAAAATTCCTGAAGAAATTTTAAGATGGGCGTGCATCGTGGCAACGCATAGGGTAGAAGGCGGCTTCATTCGGGACAGGTTAGCTGTCAACTTGGAAACTACTTAGAAACCACCTCCTACACCACAGCAAGCACCTAGCAACACCCTAGCAACCACCTTGTATGCCAAAGCAACTATCAAC
>JBBPCZ010000040.1:3217613-3240830 GCA_037974445.1 Brycinus macrolepidotus | reverse complement strand
GAGTGGTTGGAACTCCTTTATCTAGGCTCCTTGTATCTTTAGGCACTTTGCAGTCTGTCACAGTAAAACATTTGTTCTCATTTCTTTCATTTAATCTTCTCAAAATGCCAAAGATAAGAAAGTTTAAGAGGCATAAAATAGCATTTTTGCACCAACATACCAATTCAGTGCAAAATATAAAGAAATGAGGGGTGACTCAAAACTTTCGCACATAACATTGAATAAAACCTAATGACATGTTAGCAGGATTTTACAAAAAGTTATGCAAAACATGTCCTGCTTTCCTGCTTTGGTTATAGTTAAAATTATTTCCAAGTGATAGCATTAGTATGTTTGCCTCAACATGTAAATAATATGGGTTGAAACGACATTTTCATGTATTGTCGTATTTAGTTTTTGTCAAATTTGATAAGTGAACCAAGTGAACAAAAAACTATAAAAAACATTATTGGTTTTTTCCAACATTTTACATATCACACTTCACTGCAATCCAATTAAACAGGTTTCTTTATAGCGAAAATGTCAGTGCTCTTATTTAGTTTTTCTGAGATTTGATTAGTGAACAAAGTGGTGCTACATTAAAAAAAACTATAAAACCCATGAATTAACCATTTTTCAAAATTTTACATACCACACTGCACTGCAGTCTAATTAAACATGTTTCTTTATAGCGAAAATAGTCAGTATGTATTTGTAAAATCTGATTTTAACAGTCTAAAAGCGGTGTTTGCTCTCCTGCACGCTCAACGTTTACTGCTCTTTTGCTTGGCACGCCGCTCGGCTTCTCTCCGGACTCCCTCCCTCTGTGGGTTCTCCCCACCCACTTGTGGGCGGAGACTATCCTGAAAGTTCTCCCAGGTTCAACAATCTTGTGTTTTATCTGTTTGTATCCAAGACTTAAAATAAAAGAAATTTGGGCATTTTTGTTCTTTATTGGCATTTGCGTGTGACACCATTTTAAAAACCCCATTAGCGGTTATTATTATTACATGTTTTTTAAATTACAATAACTTTGGTTCTCCGTGACATAGGAACACCAAACAAAGCTCAGCGTGACGTCTGACACTTCAAGCATCAACACAAACCGGGGGAACTTCCATACAAGGAGTTTTTTGCCGTATGACGATGATGTACCATTTGTTGCGCTGCTGGCATGGATCTGTGTTACTCGTGCTCTTAGGGTTAACATTATTTTTGCTCCATCTGTTCTTGTCTCAGGTCACCACAGACCTGCGGCAGCGCTGTACAGACGGCCACACCGGCACATCGGTGTCTGCACCCATGGTGGCCGGGGTCATCGCTCTCGCACTCGAGGCCAAGTGAGTTCACTTTTCTGCCTCTTCCTCTCTCTCTCTCTCTCTCTCACACATACACACACACTGTCTTTCTCTTTGTGTTCTAATTAGAAGTGTTTGACATCTCTCTGTCTTGTCTGACTCTCGAACTGACACAGAGCAGATCCTGAATTCTAAACAGACATTCTTTTCTGATGTTTTCCTATTTTTCTTTCTGGTTTTGGTGGGATAATTCCTGGAAGGAACAGATCTGCATGAACACGACCACGCAACTGTGGCTAACCCCCGACTGTGTAATGTGACAGACGCCAGTGGGTTTCTTTTAAGAAGTTTTTATTAAAGCCTTTTCTTACATTGTTGATGCTTCAATTAGATTTATGCCGTCTTTGGATCTGCCGTTAATTGTTTGTTTGTGACGAATGAACCAAGTTAACACAGAAGCAAGTCACTCAAGCAAATTATTATCTCTGATAAGAACACTATAGGGGTTTTTGTTTATGACTTGTAAGCACTGTTTTCAAGCACTCATTAGAGAAGTGCGTGGAATTGCAAAGTGTTTTTTTCTCTCAAGCCTGATTTCGTATTCTGGCTTTGACTCTCTACGCAGCACAATAGTGTTCCGTTTCTCCACTGCCATGTTTTATTAATCCTTGGCGTCAGACATTTCGAAGAATTCTCTATTGGGTAAGACTTTTAGATGTAGTCTTTTGTGCATTAGGCTATGGCCTTCACTATGGGCTTGCACAATAGCAGGGGATGAACAAAGGAGGAGGCTCCAGAGAAGCCGGGTATCTTTTAATGTTTTTCCTTTTCATTTCCCTGAATGGCCTTTGTGATCCTGCACATAATATGTCAGGATTTGCTACTGTTGCTTCTGTGGTCATTTGAAGCTCTGCATTCGCCTATACACCTAACGTCAAGTAAAGCTGCTGTTCAGATTGTAAAGTCCATACACTGCATCTTTAAACAAATGACGCAGGTAGCTGTAGATCAGAGAAACCCACAGGACTCCCATATTTTCTCCTTTCTGTCGAGATAACCAGTCTACCTGAGCCAGGTAATCATGAACCTTGGCTGTATAATCGCACAAATTTGGCTTATTTGACGTCAACAAGCCAACATTCTGATTCATGAGGCAAAGGCGAATAGTAGAACGTTTTGTATGTGGACCGAGCCAAAAGGATCTGCCAATATTTTGAGTTTTTTGGGGGCCAGAATGAATAATTCACATTTTTCCTGCATTCACTGGACTCAAAACAGCATTTACAGAAGAAACTCAAGGCCATTTTCTTCTGTGCATAGGAATCTCAAGAACATGTAAAGTATTATACGATACTGTAACTATGGACCGAATAAATATGCTAAAAGAGTTCTTATGCAGCTAAATAAATTGCAGTTTGCTGGTGAGCTACTTTACATTCAAGCAGTTTGGATTTAGTTGGGTAAAGTTAAATAAAAATGCATTCTTAATTCAAGGCTAATACTGGCTATAATGTGCAGGTAAACTCACTTTTTAGCCGAATGGTTTGCATGATCTGAAAAGTACCTTTGGATTTGTGCACAATATATCATCTGTTAAACATTGTTACAATATCTGTCTTTGCAATACTGATGTTGCAAAGATTTGCAATATGCAAATGAGCCTCTAACCAATCACGGTATTTCTGACAGGGTGACCAATCACAGCTCCAGGTGAGTTATTGGGTGTTCTGATGAATCTAGGTCTTCATGTAAACCAACCAAAGTCAAATTTTTAACCCTAAGGTGTTGGCAAATCGATGCATGAATAGGCGGGGCTAAACTGCTCTAGCAAGAATAAGGAAATATATTTAAATTAGGGGTGTCGAATTAACGCATTATTTTTTCTGTGATTAATTGATCGAAATTAACCCGTTAATTCGACACCCCAAATTTAAATATATCTCTTTATTCTCACTACAGCGGTTTAGCCCCGCCTATTGTGGCTGATCAGTGTACACTTCAATAAAAGATTAGATCAGTTGAGGAAATGCATTTTCTGACTTTCAGATAGTTAAAAAAATTAATGCTGATTACTTGCATGCTGTGGTGATTTTGACCCGGTCCAGTTCTGGCCCCAGTGGCTTTGTAAAATGAAGGCTTTAAAAACAGACAGATGGAAAGGTTGCAATCCATGCAATATAGAATTTTCGTACCATCGGAGTACATCAACTCTAAAATATCACCTCAACGCAAAGCATTTAGGAGCAGTCCGAGCCAGCACAGTCCCTAATGGTAGCGCTAGCGGCCAGCCTCGTCAAGCCAAACTCGACCGGGCGTTCAGACACAGGCTGAGCAAGTCTACCTGTGACCCACTAACTAGCTCCCTTACAACTTGGTCTCTGTTGCTGAGTTTATTTTGTCACATACAGTATTGGAGCAATAGCGTGAAGGGGTGTGATTCTATTGTTACTTCTAGGTTATAATTGTGGCTTGTGTTGCCTTGTATGCATGGGCGCCGGAACCATTATATTAGGCGTGACGTGTTCCCCCACTTTTAAAAATCATTAGTTTCGTCCCCCCACGTATCCAACCAGCGATTTGTATGAGTGAAACATGCGAGACGCCCCCCGTTCCAGACCCCAACAGTGGGTCCCCACCACATTAAAAATGCTTCTGACGCCCGTGCTTGTATGTACATTGTCTTAAACTGCACCTTATAGACGGATGTAGTTCTATCATTGTTCTTGCTGAAGCATTTTTTTTTCCCCCCAACATATTAGGTCACATTTTTGATTGTTGTGACCATTATTGCACATGAACAGTGCAAAAAAAGTTTTGCTGTAAATACTTTTACAGCATAAAATGTGTGTGATTAATTTAGGTTAATTAATCAGAGAGCTTGTAATTAATTGGATTAATTTTTTTAATCGCTTGACACCCCTAATTTAAATCTATTGGTTGTGTGACATCACAAAAACTATGAATTGAAAACAGGCTGTTTTGTACCCTATTTTCCTTATATGGACTGTATGGATGGGGGGGAGTAAATGTACCATTTGAAACAATATTTAGTGTTGAAATGGGCCCTTTAATATTGTGAAATGCATCATGATTGCAATATGTAGCAGTAAAATCGCAGTACTGGTATTTTGTCCATATTGTACAGCTCTAATTTGTGCTCAGGGACGAAAAGATCAGATATGGACAGTAAACGGTTAACAAAACATGCTCTTGGTGTCGTCTTGTGTACTTTTAATTCACGTGATTTGGGAAGAATGTCTGTAGAGAGGACAGGAAATAAGTATTAGGTAATCTGGGTTTTTACTTTCTCAAGGTCCACTTGATAGTGTGAAAAAAAATAAAAACCTTGAGTTCATGATTCACAGGTTTGAATAGATGACAGCATGCTGTGTGAAAAAAAGATCTAAAATACTGAACTTTAAGTTGGGTGTCGTTTAGATAACGAAATTCTATGTGCATCTTAAATTAAATATGGTTTTCCTTTATTTTTCAGTCCATTAATAACCTGGAGAGATGTGCAGCATCTCTTGGTAAAGACATCGAGACCGGTACACCTGAAAGCTAGTGACTGGAAGACCAATGCAGCTGGACACAAAGGTAGAAAATAGAGTGTATAATTTCATGCACAATTCAGAGTAAAGTTTCTTTCATGTAAATTAGTGCGTTGTATTAGTCTACAAACTGTTGAATAATTACAAAGACTATAATAAATGTTAGATGTAGAGTGGTGGGTGGTGCGTTAATTGTTCACCTTATGTGAACTGAGATCATCAAGGCATTCTTTGGTAAACTGCAATTACTGCATGTGTTAATCTTTGACTTTTTTTCCATGTCCATCCACTAGTCAGTCACCTGTATGGCTTTGGTTTGGTGGATGCTGAGGCGATGGTGTTAGAAGCTAAGAAATGGCGAAGTGTTCCTCCTCAACACACCTGCACCAAAATATCAGATCGCAGAACCAGGTGAGAGCTTTTCTCTCTCCCTCTCTCTCTCTCTCTCTCTCTCTCTCTCTCTCTCTCTTTCTCTCTCTCTCTCTCTCTCTCTGTCTATCTCCCTATCTTCTGAAGCTATTCATCCACACACTTTGCCACAGGCACTTCCTTTATAAATCTTTAGTTAGTAGAGCCAAAATGTAACTGGGACCCCCTTCCAGACATCCTTACCCCATCAATATTCTACAGTTTCTGTGATGGTCCTTTTATTTTATGATAATAGAAAATGCTTTATTGGAACAGATTAAAATTCATTGCCATTGTTGGAAAGCAGTGAATGATGCAGCGTTGTGAGATCATTGCTTGAACTCTTGGCCTGCTCAGGCTTCAGAGAAAGGACACTAGAAAAGATAGACCACAACATCATAACCGACTAACTAACATTGTGTAGGTCAGGCCCTCAGCTCTGACCCCTCAAGATATGGACTCTGTATGATTTCTGAAGGTGTTGTGATATCTGGCACCGAAACCTTCTTCTATTGCTCCATGCTCCATGGTTTGTATGATCATTGTAGGCACTTTCAGTGGTGGACACAGGTCAGCATGGGCACTCTGACCGGTCTGCAGCCCCATATGCAGCAAGCTGTGATACACTGTGTGTTCAGACACCTTTCTATCATACCCAGCATCAGCTGTTTCCGCATTTTTGTCTTCCGTATCTCCTCTATGGGATCAGACCAGATGGGTGAAGTATTGCTCCTCATGTGCATTTTGGGCATCCATGACCCTTTCATTGATTCACTGGTTGGACCACTTTTGGTAGGTACTGACCACTGCATATCAGGAACCCCCTACAAAATCTGTCGTTTTGGAGCTGCTCTGACCCAGTTGTTAAGTCATCACAGTCTGGTCCTTGTCAAAGTGTCTCAGATCCTTTCACATTCTCATTTTTCCTGCTCTCAACATCAACTTAAAGACCTGACTGTTCATTTGCTGCCTAATATCTCCCACCTCTTGACAGGTGCCACTGTAACGAGATAATCAGGGTAATTCACCACACCTGTCAGCGGGTTTAGTTTTATGGCTGATCAGTGTACACTTCAATAAAAGATTACATTAAGTGAGGAAAAGCATTTTCTGACTGTCAGATAGTGATGAGTTGAAGCCTATTTTGCAGACTGGGATTTTTCTTTGCGCTCCAAAATGAGTGGTATAGAAAAATTTTGCCTTGTGCTATACAGACCGCAGACTTATGGTTAAATTATATTTACAAAAAAAATTTAAACAAGATGTCAGTTGCTTTCTTCAGCAAACTTCTTCTTCAGATTTCTTTTGCGAACTGCTTGTATGCTGGTGTTTTTTTAAAAAAAGAAATGGAAGAATGTCAAAAGAAGTCTTCGATCCACATTGCTTGTTTCCAGCTGTCCAGTATGATAGCAAGTCTGTGCTGTGAGCGGTCCGATTTTCCACTACAAAATTTTTCAAAATGTGTGTAACAACCTTTCAAGAGAGTCTGAAGCTGCTGTGAAGATAAAAAGTCAGTCAGTGCCTGTCATTGGTTGGAGTTTCCATTATTTTATTGCAGTCATTTACTATTTCCATTACTGCCGACCCCCTGTAGGTCCACGGTCGGGCAGAAAGACCAAAATGCATCGTGCTGCTGACTAATGTGAGGCAATTCTGAACACATTTCAGCTAAGCACCCTCTGCACAAGAAAGCAACCAAACGATGCAGTCGTTGTACACAAGACAAGGAAAACAGCTCGACAAGTACGGATGGATGTTCCTTTCAGTTTTGGGTATGAAAGGCCTGAGCGTTTCCTGCTGTGCCCCTGTTTTCACCCTGTTTGTTTCTCTCTTCGTATACAAGATTTGTGTGCTTGTTATTTGGGTCAAAGATCAGTGTACTCATGTTGAAACGAAAGCGTCACAGTGTCATTAGGAAGCTTCGCGCAATGCAGAGTTGTGAACATCAGAAGCGGGAATGAATTGGTCATGTGCTGACCCAAAGCCGTTTCGTGCTCCATGCCTGGCACACGTTCAAGGGCTGTTGGCTTTTCTGAAGTTAAGAACAGAAATGTCAGCAACGAGGCCTGGCTGTTTTTTCTCAAAACAGCTTTTGTATGCCGCACTGTGCTTTGGGTGCCCTGATTTGAACCGTTACATCTCTAGCGGGCAGACTGAAGACATGATACTCGTGTTGTAAGAGATTTTTCCTTTCACATTTAACCCCCAAAGGACGTGCTGTCACCACATTGCGAAGCAGCTTGACACATTTGACGGTGGAGCGCTATATAGGTTATGTGACCTTCAAAGACTTGAACATGAATTTGGGAGAATTAAAATGTGTTCCAGCTGGATCCAAATCATTTATTACAATATTTGAAATCTTCAAGAACATTTTTTCCAGTTCCTGAAACTTAGCTTAGGTAAATATGAAATACGTAAGCTGGAGAGAATAATCAGTGTCAGGCTGTAACAAGGATGCCTAAAAAAGAAGAATCTAAAGTCTTACTGGCTCTTACTGAGAGGACGAGAACTGTGCTCATGCTAAACCTGCGCTAGAGAACGTGATGGGCAAATCTGACCATTTGCATAATCACAATCTGGTTGATGTACAACAGCTCAAATGGAAATAAACCTGCCATTTACTCCCTCAGAAGCTGTCTTTCAAAAGCTACCTTGTTAAGGGTTAGGGAGAGCATGTCTTCTATTTGTTTCTGTGTGAAAAATGAGTGTGCATGTATATATATGTATATATGTTTTACTCCCCCCCACCACATCCACCTCTAGTCTCATTAGTAAACTGTGCCAGAACTGAATAGTCATAATTTTTCTTCCTTCAGATTTCATTCTAAATATTGTGAGACTGTTGAATTGTCTTCAGTCTTCCTTTGTTGAAAATATCATGAGTGTATCAAACTGTAAACTCTGAATTGAAACAAATGGCGAGTTGACTGTATCATTAAACCCTTAGTCATCTATAACTCCATCTGATAGCTATGTTCTTCCCATCACAATGGTGCCAAGTTGGGATGGTGAAAGCTATCATGTTCTTTTTCTAGGACTAGCGAAGTGCTGCCTTTAATATGAAGCCACTGGACAGCTGATTGTGCTTGGAGGAGAACACTAACTCCCAATTCTGTTACACTAGCTAACAGGTACCCTCAAGTGATGGGAGGAGGAGGGCAGTTATACTCTCCTGGACTTCTGGCCATGGAGCCAAAACCAATTGTTTTAGGCTCCACTTATACTGGATGCAATAAATTATTTCTTTAGGGGTGAGGAGAGGGACCAGCACACTTAACAGGTACATTTGTCTTACAGATGATTTGATTTGACAGATATGTCAAACTAAAATTTGATATTTATTGTATTCTGGCAGAACAGAATGTTTACTGCGCTAAAATGTCTGCTTTTTATTCATTTTAACAAAAGCCTCTTTTGTTTTGTGGTGTTGTTCTCATAAGGGCTTGATTAGCGAGTTTAGCGAGTCTGTTGATGTTCTCCTCAAAGCACTGCAAAGTTTTATGCATTGGTAAAAAAAAAGTTATGAAGATAAACCTATAATATAAAAACAAACTCCCCAGTGTGGAAAGAACACCAGTAATGTTCATTTCAATTCAGTTATACACTCATAAAGGCTGTGAGAGGAACTTTCTCAACACAGGAGATTTCTCTGTGCATTTCTCCAGTCTATTCTTCATGCCTTCAAAAGACGTCCTGTCCTGTGTCATTCAGGGATTGACTGACGGGGTTTTTCGCGGTGGTCTTGTTTCCGCAAGCTGCTTTTGCTTCTGACTCGCACTGCTGGAATTGCCTTTTCAAGTTAGTTACGCCTTAGGCTTTCAATATCACTTCATATTTAATATTTTCCTTGTTCCCTTTAGCATAACGTGCTTGAGAAGGATGTGTGAAACGGGGTAAAAGTTGGTTGATATGATTCCTTCACTGACGTTTCTAGTATAATATCTTCTAGTCCCAGATCAGTCACTTTATGAACTGAAGAAGTCTGTTATGCCTCAGTGATTTGGGATAGAGGCAGTGCAAATAGGCCTTAAGTGTCAATATTTATTTTGGCTCCATGTAGAATTGAGAAAACTGGAACTCTGATTGGATTACACTTTCAGTAGACCTTTGATTCTACTTTTGTGATATAAAGTTAAAGGCCTTGTATCATGGAAAAGCAAATTTTTTCTTGATTTTTTAAAATAAACAAGCTCGATGCTGTTCTATTCACTCCTTAATCTATACATCTTATATATGGAAACTAAGTATAAACAGCCGGTTTTGAATACTCATTCAAATATATTTACATATAGTACTGTTCAAAAGGCTCCTGTGCAAACAGTTTAAAGCCATTTATCTGAGCAGGGAGGGACTTTCTCCCAGCAAATACACAAGCTGACATTAGAATAAATGCAAACAAACAAGAAAGCATTAAATAATATGTGTGAGGTGGTTTGAAGAACACAGGTTCAGTTCCAGATTTCACCATGATGCCTCCAGCCTTTGCTTGGAATTGTGAAACACAAAAACACATACATGAAATCACTATTTACTGTATTAATAATATTTGTATATGTACTAATATTAGCTTTTAAAAGCATATACCGCCCAGCTAAATGGGTTTTAAATATAATTTTCTCAGGTGTCGAAGACAGTACTATATATAAATATGTCTGTTTATATTACCTTCAGCAGGTTTGCCCTTCACATTCACGTTAAAGTTTTAAGGGGTGTTTCAGCATGGACTGCTTTTTGAATGAGGCTCAATACATGGCAGCCAATCAAAACAGAGCTCATTTACATATATCAGTCTTAAAGGGTCGGCAATAAAACAACCTGCTTTATTTTAAGTGATGAGAGGCCGTTTAAAGTTGTAATACAACTAGTTTTGGTACATAAAACCACATAAACAATCATAAATGGAAAAAATGTAGCCTTTGGGCCCTTTAAAGATTTATTTTGACTTTGAAAGTTTGAGTCTCTTTGATCTTTTTTCTGAAAAATATATCATTCACTTTTCGGCTGAGCCATCTGAAAGTACATGTTCTTTACAACTAAACTCCATCGCCTCCAACAAAACCATCATATTAAGGTCAGTGCCAGCTGATACCAACAAAACTATCCTCTTCTCTCTAATCCCTTACAACTGCAATCTGTCTCAAAAGCATCTGTGAAAAAAAAATGTCCCATCCCCTGTTTCAGCTCGGCTTTAAAACTGTTTGCGCTGTTACTGTTGGACCAGTATTGATCGATGATTGGACTTTTATTTATAGTGGTGGCGTGGCCAGTCAGAGGCCGTTAGGCTGGGCAAAGAGCTCATCTCAGGCCACTCTTTGAATCTCATTAGGCTGGAGCAGACACCTATTGATTTTCCATTCAGTTCAGTGAAGTCCTATGAAGAGACGAAAAATGGAACGTCCACACGCTGCACACAGAAGGAAAGAAGAGTGGAGTCGCTCCTGGGAATTAGATATGGGACATGATTTTTGTTTTAGAATCATTATGTTTGTCACGTCTTAAACACGTCAGGACTGACGTCTGCACATAATGTGCAATTCAGTGTTGCACATTACGTATCATGTATATAATTTGTAGGTCAGACACAGTCATTTTAGTAGACAATGAAATATATATATATGCTTGTACACTTGTACACAAATAATAATTATATGAATTATAAACACACATCTATCTATCTATCTATCTATCTATCTATCTATCTATCTATCTATCTATCTATCTATCTATCTGTCTGTCTGTCTGTATGTCTGTCTGTTTATCTGCCTATTTATTTATTTAGCTTAAATGAGATGTATTTTTCCCAGCAAAAAGAGTCCATACTATATTACATCCCACACTGTTTTTATTGTACTTTATCACTTATCACTGATTTATCATATTGCCATCACAAAATCCAACCTCATCCACTATATTTTATGTCCCAATCACACAGCCCTGACAGATACACATGCACAGATACACTGTATTAAAATCCCTACATACTTAGTAATGTGCTTTCAGTATTGCTTTGTTTTTGTTTCAGTTTCTTAGAATCATGTTGAGCTGAATAGTGTCTCAAAAACTTTACCTTTTGATCTCCTTAGTTTACAGTTTACATTTTCATTTTGGTTCCTGTAACTAAGCTCAGAGGATTTGCAAGAAATTGAAAAGGTTCTAACCTTCAAAGCCAGGGCTTCAAAAGTCAAGTGTCCCAAACAGACCCATCACAAGTTCTTCACATTACCTTTTTACGCTAAATCTACGATGTGATCCAACTAAGCAAACCCAAATATTTGGTCTCCACAGAGATGGGCCTTTGCTACCGTGCTTCCTACCAGGTACCGCTCAAGTGTCTTGGCACAGCTGAGGACGACAGAGTCTAGCGAGTAGCCCCTCCGCTTCAAACCACTTTAGTGACAGTTTAGAGTAGAGAGGAAAGTCTGTGTATTCATAAAGCTCCTCCGCAGAAGTCTGGATCATGCCTGGATCTGAATAGTGATGTGAAAAGGATCCAAGCCTCAATTGACTCACTCTGCTGCCATCTGTGCTCTGTTGTTCATCAACATAGTCATAAAAGTGTTTGTCCTTGTTTATGGTATAGGGCCATTAATACCACACCACTCCCTGGAAACGAGCATTCAGCCTGAAAAAGAGCCTCTAAATTCACACAAACTGACCAAACAGATGAACACAAATTGAACTTAATGAGCCATAAAAAACACCCGCATGGAGGCGTAGACTGGGGTTTATGTTCTTACTTTTCTTTTCCCTTTCCTTAATTTTATATATATATATATATATATATATATATATATATCTCCATCCATCCATCCATCCATCCTTCACAAGCACAAGCAAAACAACCACCACTGAATAATATCACGAGCTCACTCCTCTGGCCGCTGTCCCCAACTGTCCCGTGTTCTTAAGGAGTCCTCTACCTACTAAATGCCGTTCACCTGGCTCTCGTCAAGGGAAGAGCCCCAAGCTCAGTCCTGTGGGCCTGTAAAAAAAAAAAAAAAAAAACGGATATTTATACATTAAAAAAAATAATCTATATATATACCTATAAATACCTATATATATATCTATATAGGCTATATATATATTTTTTTTAAATGTATTTTTTTTTTCACGGAATGCAAAACCCGGCAAATAGAACTTCTTAACTGCAAACCAGATGTAAAGTATCAGTAAAAGTGTATTATATTTTGATGATTGTTGTTATTTTTTTGGTTACATTTTGGAATAAGGGATGAATTTGACTGGGGTCATATTTGAATGGAAGGAAGTGGAGAACATCAGATCTGATAAAACATGTAAAAAGTTAACAAAGACATCTAAAACATTAACAAAGTCATAGACAACTAAGCCAATAATGAATATTGATGTGATCCTTGGTCACATGGCAAGTCAATCACGCCTGAGATTAATTTGCTCTTTTGGTGAGGGACAGAGTCAATAATAAGCTTTTAAAGTGTTAATCTTATTAGTTGAGTTTGTCCTGAAAAACAACAAACAGAGCTGCTCATTGCTGATGTCTCGCTGTCTCACCTCAGGTACATCCGGCCAGACCAGAAAATGAACGCCAGCATCAGCAGTACGGGGTGCAGCGAGCAGCCGGAGCAGCAGGTGGTCTTTCTGGAGCATGTGGTGGTGCGAGTGCTCATCGTTCACCCCCGCCGGGGAGACCTAGAGATCAGCCTCATCTCGCCGTCAGGGACTCGCTCCCAACTGCTGGCCAAAAGGTGAGCTGTGCATCAGACTTCTTATCCCTTAGTCACCCATGATAACGAAAGCATTGTAAATTTATGTAAATTATAATTAAACAGTAGCAGTCTCTATAAAGTATGGAAATCTAAATGAAGTAGAAGATAGTTTGTGAGAATTTGAATTTGATTTTCCACTGTTTTTGCCATTTGTGAAATCCACACAAATATGCAACGCTATTTGAATATAATTACAATTTATTACAAATACATGGATCTGAAGGTTTGGTTCAGTTTTAGAGAATCAGACTTGCTTACAGTCTATACAGATGATACTAAATATGCACTAACTGATCGCTATATAATCAGTTCTGCATTCACTTAAGCAGTATAATAGTACTACTATTAGTAGTACTGTTAAGTAATACAAAATCACAATAATAACTTCTAAGGGTTAATTATGGCGTTAATTAATTCATTAAATATGCAAACGTACAGACACAAAGGTATGTTTTCAATTATTCCCTAAAATATAACTTATGCATTCAATGTACTATTGTATGGTCAAAAGTTTGTAGACAGTCTTTATATTCACTTTAAAATCCACCCATTTGTGACACCCATGTGGGAGTGGCCGCACATGAGCCTAAGATCACCATGCCCAATGCCAAGCATCAGCTAGAGGGGTGTAAAGCCCCTCGGCATTGAACTGCGGAGCAGTAGAACTGCACTCTCTGGAGTGATGGAGCTCCATCCAACACTTTTGGGATGAGCTAGAGCGGATTTTATGTTTCAAAACTGCTCATTCATTATTCACTAATGCTCTTGTGGCTGAATGCAGTCAAATACTCAACAATGTACCAACGTCTAGTGCAAAACCTTCCTAAAAGAGTAGATGCTGTTACTGCAGCAAACTCCCCTATTAGTATCCTTGATTTCAGAAAAAACATAGGCAGGTGTCTACAAAAGTTTTGGATGTATATTGTATGTGCTCAACTGAGACATGATGAGTTTTTTCAGGCTTTCGTAAGCAATACTTTTGACCCATGTGTCACCTAGACATGCTGCCATAACATCATAACTTTGAGTGTCTTTCTAAGAGCATCCCATATTCACCCACCCATATTTCTCCTAGCACTAATATATTCAAGGAGAGTCAGCACTGCCTCGAGTCTGAGTCTGATCTGGCCGCTGTAGCTCCTGTCAGATGCACAGCACATCCCTGTCACTCACACGGTCACACACACGTTGTTTTGATCTCTTGTTCGTTTCTCTCGATGATCTCCTGCCTCTTCTCTTAGCTTGACGTTCTCTAAAGACTACGCTGGATACTTTTATAAGCTTTGAGGGACACCGATTGTTATTCTGGCAGGCCTTCATGAATAAAACACACACATCCTCTCTTTACCACTCGCACTCAAACTTAAGGATTTCAAAATCGTCGCCAGATCTTTGTTTATCAGGGGAAAATCTCCCCGGCTCCCACTTCAAACACCATCGCCCGAAGAAATGAAAAATGCTGCCGTGTCTCTGCCTTCCTGTTGACGCTAACAATGCTAGTTAGCTTCAAATGGCTGCCTCAGCGTCCTGCTGTCCCGATATATCTCCTAGCCGTGCCTTTTTGTTGTGACACTTCCAGTCATTATTTACCGCACAGGGACAGGGAGACCTGTCGAATTCCTCCTACACACAATTACCACCCCTGAAAAAGCTCACTCTGGCTATTACAGACGTGACGGGAGATGACAGGCTAATGGGGCTCCCTGCGTTTTGAGTGTATTTATTAGTGTTTGCAGATCGTTCTTTTAGCCTTCCTCTCGCCCCTGGGCCTGGCGTAATGCTCCAGTGCGCAGCCAGGCCTGCGGATAGAGCGTTCTTCATGTGACATCTGTGCTTTGCCTGCTAATGCATTTGCATTGCGTTGAGGGTGGGCGGATGGGTGGGTGAAGGGAGGGGGAGCGGGTGGCGCTCTGCTTAGGACTTCCAGAGTCTCCTCTATTTTGCACATTCGCCACAGATCTACCTCATACTGACTAACTCTCAGTGACATTGTGCAAAAGTCTTGGGCCACCTCATTTCTTTATAGTTTGCTAGGAAAATGAGACGATAGACAGGTACAGTGATTTATTGCAACATGTGCAAACATATATGTAAATACAGAATAGAACACAAAGAGATGAGTGAGTGATGCTCTGGTTAGGACTTCCAGAATCTCCTCTATTTTGTACATCCACCACAGATCGCACCGATTGACTCTCAGTGACATCATGCAAAAGTCTTGAGCCCCCCTCATTTCTTTATGTTGTGCTAGGAAAATGAGACAGTAGGTAGGTACATTGACTTATGTGCAAACATACATGTAAATACAGTAGAGATCACAAAGACAGTTTATATAATTCTAACTGTTCACAGCCTGAACTCTCTTAAGCAAACTTTCCTGTACTTTCTTTAACTGTCTTCAGGAATAGATCTCCAGGTTTCTTGAAGGACATTCCAAAGCTCCAAAGTTCTCGTTCGAGATGATCCCACACTGCTTAATTATGTTGAGATCCGGGTTTTGGGGAGGCTAGTCCATGACTGGTCAAGTTTTTTTCTATCGAGGTGCTTTGTCTGCATTGGCAGTGCATTCGGGATCGAAAAATGAAGCCGCTTTCCAGATGGTACTGCAGGGTGACTCAAGACTGTACTTCAGGCTGACATGCAGAATTAAAAGCGCTCAGATTGGGTATGTGTGGCCTGCATGAATAACTAAAAAGGGGTGACTCGAGAACAGCTCACGCCGACTGAAGAACCAGTTTTAGAAACTGCAGGCCTTTTTCAAAAGACAAATCAGACCCAGAAATGGTTCACTCTGATCCAAGTGTACCGAGTTCAAAGCGAGCACTGCAACCCCAGGAGCACCACAAAGCTTCTCATCTGTATTCTTTCGGTGGGGGGTGGGGGTGGGCTGTGATGAAACTAAAGCCCGTGGAGGATCCGGGATGCTGAACGGATATAGAGGGTGAGAACTGATGATGCTGTGTATTAGCGAAGCACATCCACGCTGGCTTCGTGAAAACCCTAATGCACAGCGGCGGCGCCATCGGAATGCAAAACCTGCAGGATTATAACCGTTTTCCCCAAAAGAGCTGAATGAGTGGAAATTGCTGGCGTAAAGTGAAGTATTTTTCCATCCTTTTCTATTTAATGAATGCGCCATTTGGAAATAAGCTCCGGCGACAATGTAAATTTAGACAAACTGCACAGTTATCTCATTAACCCTTAGAACTCAGAGCGCATAAGTAAAATCTGATTTCAAGATATAAAAATGGTTTAAAATGGTCTAAAACACTCGCTGTTTGCTGCGCTTTCACTCGGCGCGCCACTGCTCAGCCGCTCTCCAAGCCCCCCCTCTCTCTGCGGGTTTGAAAGTTCTCCACGGTTCAAATGTCTTGTGTTTTTTTTTCCGTTCGTTTCTAAGACTGAAAATAAAAGAAATTTGAGCATTTTTGTTCTTTATGGACATTTGTGTGTGATGTGTGATGTTTTTTAAATAACAGTAACTTTGGTTCTACGGGAAATAGGACCACCAAACAAAATTCAGCATGACGTCTGACACCTTCCATATAAGAAGTTGTTTTGCTGTTTTATGACAATTTACCATTTGTTGCGCCTCTGGTACAGATCCATACCACTCGTGTTCTAATGGTTAAGTGATGAGATCGTGATCTAAATTCAGTTACGAAGTAATGTGAGCGTTACAGGGCCTTTCAACTTCACCCGCTGCCACCACTTTAATCATCTATCTCAGTGGAAGAGAGATAGAGAACTAAAAGATACTCAACATGTTAAGAAAAAAGTATTCATATACTGTACAGTTCTTCATAATTACTGTTTTAAGAGTAGATTAGAGGTGGACAGTAATGAAGTAGATTTACTTGAGTACTGTACTTAAGTAGAGTTTTTGAGTATCTGTACTTCACTTGAGTAGTATTTTTTTTGGAAACTTGTGACTTTCACTTCACTACATTTGAAAGACAAATATCATACTTTTTACTTCACTACATTTCTATCAAGGGTCTCGTTACTTGTTACTTTTAATTCTGAAAGTGGATGTTTTTTTACCCCTTTTCTAAAACGTGATTGGTTTGACAACGTATCAGTAATCAGTAGAGTTACGTCACGTCTGACGTAGTCTGTAACCATAAAATTAAGATCAACGCTGGTATTGCATTTCTGCAACGCGAGACGATCTACGGAGACGGAGACGGTGATTCTTCAGTGCCATTTTCACACCCATGGCCATATCTTGATAAATTCTTTATATTTTACGAAAGGATTAAAGATTCATTTCGTTTTATGTGCGTTCTGTGTCTGCCTAAAACGAACTATATAACAGCCTACTAAAACTCGCCCTCCATTTGTGTGTGTGTGTGTGGGTACAGGTATATGTCCTCATGCAAGGCTATACTTCACTCCCTTCTTCTTTCATGTTCTTTTTTTGCGTGCTAATTCACATTTACAGCAGTTCCACTCTCAACTTGATTAAGATGTACATTACATACATGTACATGGTACATTGTGTCAAAACACCTACCATGCTGTTTTGTGGGGGTGTGTAGTGTTACAATTAAAAATAAACAAATGACTGTTTTTTTTTTGGCAGCTCGGGTTGTGTTTCATTCTGTAACATTTTACCAGTTCCTTATTGTAGAGGTTCTACAAGCTAGTCAGAGGCTTTAGGTATTATATGTGTTGTGCCAATAATGCAACAATGTGGTGACAGAAAATGTGCTTTTAATACTTAAATATTTTTAAAAGCAAGTACTTCAGTACTTTAACTTAAGTAAAAATTTGACTGTGTGACTTTCACTTGTATTGGAGTAACATTTGACCAGTGGTATCTGTACTTTCACTTAAGTAATGAATATGAGTACTTTTGTCCACCTCTGGTATAGACTCATACATAAACACATAGATTCATACATAAACATACTGTCCTAAGTTGCCAATAAAAATATTCACAACTCTTCTATGCTACACACCATTTTAAATGGCTATGGATAAGAACGTCTGCTAAAAACATGAATGTACAGGACTGTGCAAAGGTCTTTGGCACCTGAGGAAATTATACGTAAAATCTTTTCTCTTCTGGGCAGTAGTGTTAAGTTAGTGTTAAAACACTAATATTACAATAAATACAAATATCATTAATACAGTTAATAGTGTTCACTTAACCTCCAGATCTCTCCTCATGGAAGCCCAGTATTACTTGCAACTCCCATCAAATATCTGGTTTGGCTCTTTTACTTCAGTAGATTAAATTAGGTGTGCTGCTTATGGAATTTTATAAATCCAAGCAATGACTGGAGGAACAGAGCAGAAATATGGAACCAAACCTGTGTTCTTCTGACCTGCTCACAAAATATTAACAACGTTTTAGAAAAAAGAAAGAAAATATGTCTGTTTTCTTATTTGTTTGCATTTATTCTAATGTTCGGTCGTGTTTTAGCTGGCAGAAAGAAACCCACTGATATAAATGGCTTCAAACATTTTGTAAAGGTGCCTAAGACTTTTGCGCAGTGCTGTTTAGAGACATGTGTTTTAAGTACACAATCCATGTCCTGGTCTGGTGGAAACTTGAACATTGTGTTGCTGCTTTAGCATTAGATGAAGCTGGATGGACTCAATCTGTGAATGGGAGAGGATATGTGATGTTATATTAGCCAACCCATCACTAAGTAACAGAAAACACTGCATTCTCGGCACTCGGCTCCATCACGTTTGTACTTCACAAATGTTGGAAAAGCACCTGTTACTGTGGGATGATTCAGAGAAGCCTCTCCTCCACTACAGACCAGACTCAGTTTATCACACTGAGCTGGATGATGTATTCTGAGATGTGGTATTACCACCCTTGCTAATGATCTGTTTTCTGCACAGATGGAATGTAACACTATTAACATCCAGTGGTTCTCAGCATTTGTTTGGCTGGAAACCAAGATTTTGCCAAACTGGCACATTGGCACTCTTCTTCTGCACTGGCTCATCTATTTTTCCATTTGTTGTTTCACTCCAGCATTCTCAGATAGATATAATCTTCACAAATGGTGTTCAAATATTATATATATTTGAAGTTAATTTGTAGATTCCATCTTTATAGCCTATAATTTAAGGCAGTCTTTTTATCATAGACATTTTTAAGTTATAGACTAAAATGTTTATATAAAGGGAATGGCTAAATAAATGTGGATAATTTTTGTAATATCACCACTAATTTAAATGATTACAATATTCAATAATATCAATTATCAACCCAAGGCTGCTTAGAATTGTTAATCTTGTAACAGTGAATGAAAGCAAAATAAACCAGTTGGCATGACCTCACTTTGAATCACCTTGTTGGCACAAAACTAATTATTTGATGCCTGTCAAACTGTCTTATCTTTGCCATGTGGAGTAGATTAAATGAAAGAAATGGGAATAAGGGTTTTACTGTGACAGGCTGCAAAGTGCCTAAAGATACAAGGTGTCTAGATAAAGGTGTTCCAACCACTCAGCATTCAGCATCACCAGTATACTGATCACCGCCTGATCATCTGGAATCATCTGCACCTGTTTCTTCACTGGTTAGATGGCTTTAAGTAAGATATGCTTTGTTATGCTTGAATGATTCATACGTGGGTCACAAAAAAACATATGCAGGTCACAAAAAACAATCCTCTGAAAGTGGTCAGATTCAGGGACTGGTCTGAAAATGAGAGCTTTTGAAAGTGCTTCAGGAAGCCTGGAGAACTGTTGCTCAAGACTAAATTAAAAATAAAAGAAAGTCTGGATCTTTGGAAGCAAAATATGAAGAAATGAAGGGTGATCATACCAAGGTCATACCAATTATACACACGCTCTAATCTGAGAGTAGTTCATTGCACAGTGCCATCATACAAGCCTGT
The DNA here is from genome assembly GCA_037974445.1 of Brycinus macrolepidotus. Taxonomy (NCBI): domain Eukaryota; kingdom Metazoa; phylum Chordata; class Actinopteri; order Characiformes; family Alestidae; genus Brycinus; species Brycinus macrolepidotus. The sequence goes on along the minus strand of JBBPCZ010000040.1, from coordinate 3,220,974 downwards.
GGATCTTCTGAACTTTTCACCTCTACAGCAAACACTGTTATTCTCCATGTGAAAGGGATTGTAACAGAAGAGGTATGATAACAATTCCAATTTATTTTGCTTTTCTGTTCTGTCTGTTTTGTGCATTAATTGCTTAGTGCCCAGGTCTGTTATTGGCAGGTCAGGGAGCAGGTCTCAGCAAACAAAAGTAAATCCACAAATGGGTTGTGCTCACGTCTTCTTTTCCACTGATACTCAAAAGGCGTCTTCATCTTTTCTGATCCACTCCAGGTTGTTTGATAACTCCAATGAGGGCTTTAGGAACTGGGAGTTCATGACAGTGCACTGCTGGGGTGAGAGGGCAGAGGGCACGTGGACCCTGGAGATATCTGATTCCACCTCGCAGCTCCGCAACCCTGAGGTTCTGGGTAAGACTTAAAGGTTCTGGGTAAGACTTAAAAGTTTTGCCTCTTTCAGTGATTTAGTGTTATTGATCATCGCGCTTCCCAGCAAAGGCTTCCACTGCTCTGTTGTTGAGCCCATGTTCTTGTCACAATGTTTTACATTTTAAAATGTAACTTTCAAAACAGCCACATTACAAAGACTGTTGCCTTCAGCTCTGCCGGGCTATTGAGGATGGAGGCATTTGAAGTAGATTTATGAGAATGTGCCTTGCATTGAATACAGTGACTTAAGAGTAAACAAGGCTTTAAATACAGATTATGAATCATTTATGTGAGTTTGGGAAACAAGTAATCTTTTTGATTGCTTTCATCCAGGGAGATTTGTGTTTTTATTAGGTCTACAGATTATTGTGTATCATACAGTGCATTTCTTATATTCTGTGCATTTGTTACACTAAATTGTTTATATTTTCTAAGTAAAGTTTATATTATTGTTAAAATAAATATAAATCAGTATATAAAGGGTTACAAAGCCATAGGACTCTAGCAAATCACAGTCAAAGACATTATCCTGAGATGGAAGGGACTTGGAATGGTGGTGAATCTTCCCAGAAGTGACCAACCTACCAAAATACCTCCGAGAGCACATTTCACTCCTCATTCGGAAAGTCACAAAAGAGCCTAGAACAACTAAGGAACTCTAGGCTTCTCTTGCTACCACTACTAGAAAGTTATGGGGCAAAAAGGGCATCCATGAGAGGGTGGCAAGGCAAAAACCACCCTGGGCAAGAGGAACATTACCACCCTGGGCATGAGGAACATCAAGGTGTTTTTTCACATTTGTCAAAAAACACCTTGATGACCCCTAAGCCTTTTGGGAAAATGTTTTGTGGATTGAGGAGTGCAAGTGGAAGGTCCCTTAACATCTGGAATAGAGCTAACAGCATTCCAAAGTAAGAACATCATACCAGCACTAATGTGATGGTGTGGGGATGCTTCGCTGTTTCAGGACCCGGACAAATTGACTTAATGGAAATTCAGCCTTTTCTCCCTCTCTTATTGTCTGTCTGGTCTCTCTCTCTCTCTCTCTCTTTCATTCTCATTCTCATTCTCTCTCTCACTTTGTCTCTCTCTCTCTCTCTCTTTCTCACTCTCATTCTCTCTCTCACTCTGTCTCTCTTTTCCCCCCCTCAGGTAAGCTAAAGGAGTGGACGCTGATTCTTTATGGGACTGCGGAGCATCCATATCAGTCTCAGGGCTCTCAGCACTCTCGCTCCCGGATGCTGGAGATTCCGAGCATAAAGGATCCCGAACCTTCTCCAGGGACCCCCCAAAACGAGGATGAAGAAGAAGAGGAGTACAGTGGTACTGTTAGTTCAGCAGATGAATAATTCGTGTATTAATAATTTGGCTGGTCTAATACCTGACACAGACAGGTGTGTTGTAGGAGGTTATGTGTGATGAACATTATTTAATGGAGACAAGCCAAACGACTGAACAGGTGGAAATATAACTTCTCCTCACTTTGGGTACATATCATAAAAGAATTGCTTTTTTGGGATAACAGAGCTTGTTATTCTGTCAGTGAGGGACTTTCTGCCAGCAAATACACAAATTACATTAGAATAAATATTAACAAACAAGAAAGAATAAAAGAAAATCAATATTTGTTTTGTTTGTAAAAAGTTTTATAAGATGGTTAGAAGAACACAGGTTCGGATCCAGATTTTCCTCGATGCCTCCAGCCTTTGCAGGGATTTGTGAAACTTCATCAGCAGCTCGTAATTTTATCTAATGAAGTATTGATTAAGATGAACAAGGTATTCGAGGTACCTGATGAGAACTACAATTTAATACTGAGCTTTCATGAGGAGAGGTCTGATAATGATTAAGCAAACACAGACACACATAAAATCACTATTTACTGTATTAATATTATTTGTATACATTCTAATATTAGCTTTTAAAAACATATACTGCTCAGCTAAACAGGTTTAAAATTTGGTCGGGTACCTAAGACTTTTGCACAGTACTGTACTGTAAACATAGCATTCGCTCCCTGATCCATACCATAGAAACATAAGAACTAAGTTGCAATCGTGCTTTGAATTCATGATTTTTGTGATTTACATACACATTTACATATATCTGCCTATTCAACCTAAGGCAGTTTAGCTCCGCCCATTCATATTTCAAGTTATGCCAGGTTTCAGCCTCAACTACTTTTTAAATGAGGCACAGCAGGAGGTAGTCAATCAGTCTTAAAGGCACAGCAGCAAAACATCCTATTTAGAAGGGTAAAGAGGTGTAAGATGGTATGTAAAAATATTTATGACTGGTTTTAAAACATAAAAGCATTTGGTTCACTTATGACCTAAACAAAAGCCATAAGTGGACCTAGACAAAATAAAATACAATAGAAATGCAGGATAAATGCACTTTAAAGAGTAGTTTCACCTTCGCCAATGAGTGACATGAGCCCTAATTTGGCCTAATGCCTGGTATATATTGTAAGATTTTGGTCTATCTCAGACGAAAGATGCCAAATGTGAATCAATTGCATTGCTTTCTTTGGTCGTGGCTCCCAAACGGTGGTCCTGCATCGTACTGTGAGAGAGATTCAAAGACAACCTGCAACCTGCAACAATGTCAGAAATTTAGGACAAAATGCAACTTGAACAGACATATTTGTCAACGCAACATAGCATGCAAAATCCAAACAGCATGGAGGTGAAATGAAGTAATTCCTCTTCTTTAGATTTTTCTCCACATACAGTAAAAGCACGATCACCAGAGCGCAAGTCATCTTGTTCTGTTAGCACAGCACCAGTGCAGGATGATGACGTTTTGTTCTTCTGTAATAACGTGCATTGTAGCTTACGATTCAATAGAGTCATCGTTGTACATCTACACACCTTCACACACACCACCGTACATCTACACACCTTCACACACACCACCGTACATCTACACACCTT
>JBBPCZ010000040.1:3202850-3217513 GCA_037974445.1 Brycinus macrolepidotus | reverse complement strand
CCTTCACACACACCATCATACATCTACACACCTTCACACACACCATCATACATCTAGACACCTTCACACACACCATCATACATCTACACACCTTCATATACACCATCATACATCTACACACCTTCACACACACTATCACACATCTACACATTCATAACACACCATCATACATCTACACACCTTCACACACACCATTGTACATCTACACACCTTCACACCATTGTACATCTACACACCTTCACACACACCATCGTACACATACACACCTTTAAACACACCATCGTATAACCTACATACACGTCATACCCAAGTTTATTAGATCTGTGTCGCACAGTGTGATTTGTAATGATCTTACAAGGTTGCTGAAATCGCACTGTAGAAGGCATAAAACAACTTGATATAAATCTAATTGGGATATTTCTCTCCGGGTCGACCCGAGGAGGATGGGTTCCACTTTTGAGTCTTGGTTCCTCCCGAGGTTTCTTCCTCCAGCTGAGGGAGTTTTTCCTCGCCTCTGTCGCCTTTGGCTTACTCACTAGGGGCTCAGACCTGTACTCTGTAAAGCTGCTTTGTGACAACTTGGTTGTAAAAAGCACTATATAAATAAAATTGAATTGAGTTGAATTGAATTGATATAGGCACTTTTGGCCCCTAGTAATTGAGCTGAGTTGGGTTTTTGCATCTTTTTAAAATGATTAACATGGGACTGGTGGAGATGATGTTATAGCATATGGTATTGACAATATCAATCATAGTACAATAGTCATGTTGAACTCTGTGTTCACTTGCTATGTGTATTTCAACAGCAGTGCAGGAGTGTAACTCTGTTCTGCTCTATTTTTTAGGGCCATGCCACCATGAGTGTACCGACCAGGGCTGTGATGGACCAGACGCTGACCACTGCCTGAACTGCGTCCACTTCAGTCTGGGAAACCTGAAGACAGGGAGGTACAGCAGATAAAGGACTTATTTGACCTTTGACACAGCTCATCCCTTTAAAGCTGTTCTTGCTGGCACTAATGATGCTCATTTTAGTGTAGCTAACTAGAAATTTCTGAAGTGGACTTTATAATGAGTCAGAAATATGTCAGTGCTCAAAAAGGACTGCAAAGTACTTGTATTCAAACAGTGATGATATTAATATAAAATCGTGATTATTTGAATATTAAATACACATTTTGCACGTATGTTACCCCAACACCCCCGCTGGCATGACAACCTTACTATGGGTACTTTAAACACTCACACACACACACACACACACACACACACACACACACACACACACGAACACACATAGCCCTAAACTGAGCTCATCGTTCAGGATTAATTACTAGGCTTGTTTTTTTTTTTTTTTAATCACAGAGCAGTTTCTTCCATTCAGTAAACATCAGAGGTGATCCCTTTACTCTTCACTCTGACACAAACTTTAAAAATCACGCATCAGTGATGTAACTGATTAAATTTTCATAATTCCTCTCAGGAACAGCACCTTTAATTTCAATTACAGAATCCATTTAGATATGTAGTGGGAGCTACACACTGCATGAGGCAAAGAAATTAGTTTTTTTTCTCACTTCTGAACTTTGGCCTCTTCATAATTCAGATTAATTAAAGGGAGCAAATTACACTTTTTAGCACTAGCTATTTACTGTAAATGAATATTCTGAAATGAAAAGAAACCTTCTGAGTGTCTCCCAGTCATGACTAAAAACCAAGTGAGCATTATAGAATATTTCATAAGTCAAACACAAAGCGAACTGTTTTTTTTTTCATCAGGCGACCTCTTAATCTAGCTCTCCTGTTTCTCTTTCATTTTTCTCTTCTCTTCTCTTCTCTTCTCTTCTCTTCTCTTCTCTTCTCTTCTCTTCTCTTCTCGTTTCACCTTGCCTCACCTGGCTTCTTCCCATCCCATCTCATCCCTGACCCTGTCCTTTCCCCTCTCTTCTCCTCTCCTCTCTTCTCTTCTCCTCTCTTCTCTTCTACTCCCTTCTCTTCTCTTCTCTTCTCTTCTCTTCTCTTCTATTCTATTCTAATCTCTTCCCTTCTCTTCTCTTCCCTTCTCTTCTCCTCTCTTCTTTTCTCTTCTCTTCTTGCCTGCCTCGCCTCGCCTCTTCCCATCCTGTCCAATGCCCGTCCCTTCCTCTCATCTCCCCTCCTCTTCTCTTCTCTTCCCTTCTTTTCTCTTCTCCTCTCTTGTCTTCTATTCTATTCTTTTGCAGGACCTGTGTTAGCCACTGTCCGCTGGGTTACTTTGAGGATACTGAGGCTCGAAGATGCAGGCGCTGCCACAGAGGCTGTGAGACGTGTGTGGGTCGCAGGGCCACTGAGTGCCGCTCCTGCCGGAGAGGCCTTTACTTTTACACAGAGGAGAACACCTGCGTGGAGGCCTGTCCCACTGGCTACTTCCCCGATGAGGGTGAGTCTGAGCAGAAGAGCTTGGTGATATTTGCTAAATATTTCTTATAATTCACAATTCTGCTGTAGATAGCTTAGAGAAACCATAAAATATTATATCTTCATAATTTAGTAACTCATCCGAACTACTGGGACTCTTACAAAATGCTTACATTTCCCTCTCAGAACCTAATGGCTTATTTATGCTTTAGCGACTAATATCAAATATTTGTAGTAAAAGAGGATAAAATGTGTTTGTTATTTATTATTATTAAGCAAGCTCTTTAAAATAAATGTAGGCTTACCCAACATGGGCAGCCACGACAAAATATACAGTGTGCAAATAGAGCAAGAGAGAGAGTACATGAAAAACAAGACAACATTTAGCGCAGTTGACGACTGAATGAATCAATATCATGACAGATACTGTATTCTGTAGTTGAGTCGACGGGTGTTTAAAAATCCAGAATGGAGGTCGACAGCAATAAATAAAGATTTTGCAAATAATAGCAGCGGCAGGAGAAAGGATGTGCAGTATATAATAAGTAGAGGGGTATTTACAGTGGTAGGCGTGGTGTATGTTGTGGTGTAATATAGAGGTAGACAACAATAGTAAATAATTGTGCAAGCAATAGCAGCAGCAAGATAAAGAATGTGCAGTATACAATTAATAGGGGGTATTTACAGTGGCAGTTGGGATGTAAGTTTTTGTTTATGCCACAACTGATCAGAGTGTATATGCACTGTGTTTGGAGAAGGAAGAAGTTCAGGAGTGTGTTTGTGTGGGTACAATTTATGATTAAGGTACAAATGTGCTCTACAGGCAGAACTGTATGGAACCTGAGCTTTGACTGAATTCTAAGTGTTCACGCCAGGATGCAGATAATAGTATTTGTAAGCATTTTTAACAATTGAAGAATTAGGATACTGAAAGAATGTAAATGAAAAGCACTGTAGGTCTCTTATTGTGTGTATTGTTCTGCTTGCATCTGCCCCAGCCTCTTTCCTTCTACACAGTTGTAGCTCCAGTAGGGCTTTGTAATGCTGGCAGGCAGTTTAAGGCCTTGAATTGTTTATGGTAGATATATTTATTAACCGATTCTCGAACCATCAAACACTGCCGTCTCAAACGCACACCATCTGTGTCACACTGAGCTGAACCGAACTGTCTCTGGAGACTGAGTGAAAGAAAGCTTCACATATTTGCACACAGACACAGACACATACACACACACACATACACATCTGGAGCTTTTTAGATCATTCTGTATCGTTGTGCAGATGCACATGTGATGGAGCTGGGGTTTTTTTGGGTTGTTGACAGATGTTCAGCCTTGTTGTCGCTTCAGATCAGCATGTTGACTGGACATCTCTCACCCGTGGACTCTGACGCAGAGAGGCAGTGAAAGGCCTCACTTGCTTTATCGTTGTTTGCTCATGTTGGCTTCAGTTGCTAAAGCACACACACACACACACAGCCATGCGTATCAGGCAGATGTTGTTGGAAAGAGTGCAACGAGTGTTTGAATGGATGCAATTTCCGCTTCTGGCGAACTGTATCATCGCATCCAGATTCCTGAGTGTTTGAGTCTACAGTGTGAAATTTGAAATGATGGCTTATTTTTCACCCTTTTCACTCTATCTCTGTCTCTGTCATTCTCTCTCTCTCCTCCTCTCCCTTCATATCTCTCTCTCGCCCCTCCCCTGCCTCTAGTTCAGAGACATTGTGTGAAGTGTCATGAGAACTGTATGAAATGCCTGCGCGATTCTGACAGATGCACGGCCTGCAACCAAGGCTTCAGGTAAGACATCTCCAGCTATTCAGCTATCAGTGAAAACTCACGAATGTTTTTAAAAAGTTAACTGTAACATGGAGTGGGTAGAGGAGGACGTAGAGGGGATGCGAGTGGAAAATACCAAGACTTTATTTACAAACGTAAAACACTGAACGACTGTACGAACTAATGCTCAATCCAAAACATTAGACTACAGATGTGAGTGGATTGATACGGTGGGCTGACAAATTACAGATACACAGACAGGGGTATAAATACACAAGGGCAAACTGGGAACATCTGTGAAGGGGCGGGGTTACAGACAGACTGGTGTAGATACTAAATTGGAGGGCAGGACAGGGTGGAGTAAGAGACCAAAACAAAGCATCTGGAGCAAGGCGTGATTAGGAATTTAAATAAACAGAACGTACGTGTTACACATAAGCAAAGATGGGACGTGACAGGAGGATGCAAACCAGAATGGGGAGTGATAGACATTAACATTACAAACAGTAAAAGGACAGGAATCTCAGGATCATGAGTAGTGCTCCCCACTGTCTGACATTCACTGTTACCCATGATAGTAATTTTTAGTTTTTCATTAACCCTTAAAATGTGAGCAGCACGGATCTGTGCCAGAAGTACAACAACTGGTAAATTGTCGTCATACGGCAAAACAACTTCTTATATGTTTCCCTGGTTTGTGTTGATGCTGAAGCTGTCAGACGTCATGCTGAGCTTTGTTTGGTGTTCCTATGTCACGTAGAACCAAACTTATTGTAATTTTAAAAACACGTAATAATAGTAAGCGCTGCTGGGGTTTTAAAAATGGTGTCACATGCAAATGAACGTAACGAACAAAAATGCTCAAATTTCTTTTATTTTAGGTCTTAGAAGCAAAAGTAAAAAAACACAAGATCTTTGAACCCAGGAGAACTTTCAGGATAGTCTCCGCCCACAAGTGGGTGGGGAAAACCCGCGGAGGGAGGGGGTCCGGAGTGCGGCCGAGCTGTGGTGTGCCGAGTGAAAGAGCAGCATACGGCGAGTGTGTAGGAGAGCAAACAACGGTTTTAGACTGTTTTACACTGTTTTTATTTGTTGCAGATTTTACTAATACACTCTGAGTTGTAAGGGTTAAAGAACTTTAAAATGAGCATCTTGCAACTGACGAGAGATTACTATTGTATTATACAGTCTGAGAGTCTGAAAAATTTCATTGTGGTCTGGTCGCTGTGGGCTGATATCTATGAACCATTCATATGAACACAAGAACGCACAGACAAACTGTTTACGTCCAAGTATTCATAGTAGTTTATGGGTTAAATCAACATCCTCCTCCTCAAGCAAGCCTCGTAAAGTAGGTAGGGATTATATAACCTGCTTAAATGTAGCGCAGCAGTGTGAATCTGGACCTTTTTGACACAACAGGAAGAGCGCATTACTTTGCGTTGCTCAACAGTGCAGCAATTTTCATTTATGAATCATATAAAGAGGTGGACAGCAGTGAAGAAAACTGAGTGAAAAAACAGTAGAGTGAATTTTTAAACGGATGGCTGAAGTAAAAAGATATAAAAATGTGAAACATGATGCAAAACTCCCATTCCTAATGTACACTACCAGTCAAAACTTTTTGCAGGCCACAGGTTTTTACCACTTATCCATTTATTTCACAAACTGCAGATTTTTATTCTTGTTAAGCGCTGGAAAATTGTTGAATAAACAACTATAGATCAAAATGTGTCAAATAAAAAAGTTTCCTTTATAAGATGAAAGAATATGTAACAGTGCGTGTCTGACATCCTATTAACTGGTTGTGTGGTTATGCAGAGTCCAATTCTAGACTGTCCTTTAAATGGATTCGTTAACTGTTGCATCACTTAATAGCTCGTTGAATATCTAACACTTGTCTGGTGATCCACATTATAATTATTTTAGTTGACCTTTTGTAGGTTAGTGATGAGTAAAAAAAGGCACTGGCTGATAAAGGGGCTCAAATGGTGAACAAACTTTAAATGTATTTGTTGATGAAAGAAATATATTTGAGTAAATATTAAGTAACATGCAAATGTATAAAATCTCAGTGTGTATTCTGTATGAAAGAGCACTTACTTGAGATAATATCATTACATGCAAACCTAAAGAATCCATTTGAAAAGCTTGAAAGATCCTTATGAAAGATGAACCCAGGAGTGGAATAGACTATAAGATCCAAAGACAGCTGCAGGTCCAGCGCTCTAACCTTCTCTTTCCATTCCTGGAGCGATTATACTTTAATGCAAATTACATTTAAATCTGTCGAGCCAAGCGTATAATTTCTTTTTATTGCTGTAACATCAGAACTGTCAGTACATGAATGATTGGTCTTTTAAACATAATAATCAGAACCTGAATCAGAAAACTTTATTGATCCCAGAAGAAATTGCTTAAGTGTAAGGTCAGTCAGTGCGCAACTTTAATCAGTATAGGTGATGTTAGATTATCATTGTTGTCCAGTTTAAACAGCCATGAAGGACTAAACCAACCCTCCTGGTGCTGTCTTTTGAGTACAGCAAGGTCTTTTCACCTCAGCAGCAGCCTAAAGAAAACACTTCGAACATCTTGACCCAGTAATAGTACAGAATACAAAAAGAATAGCCCACAAAACAATTTCAAGGCCTAACAAGTGGTCACACTGACACCACAAAAACAACAGAGACATCTGATACCCAGATCCCCAATTTGTGCAAGCCTCAGACCGACAATGGGGAGAAGGAGAATCAAAACTGAGTCCCATCCTGTTTGGAGCAGCACCAGAAAAATATAATATACTTGCACATTATGGGTGAATTAATTAGTCAAATGATTCATTAAGATGATTCATATATATACTATATATACACACTATATATGTATACATATATATATATATATATATATTTATAAATACTTTATATATGTGTAATAGGGTGCCCGGCAATCTACAGAAAAAAATTGAACTTTAGAATTTTCAGTGTGGTACCCCCTCAAGTTGTTACCCTTGCTCAACACAAGTAAAGTTTCTACTATATTGCGATTCTTCGTTTTTACTGTGCTATGGTAAGCAATTGCATCTGTTCTGTTACTTATTTAATAAATTACAAGATCTGTATAAGTATTCTTTGGATGCCATGTTGTTTTTAAAGAAAACAAATGCAAACAAATACTTGAGTTCAATCTTTTATTATAATAAAATTGCTTACAAGCAGTGTATATTGTGGTATGTAACTGTCGATTGTAATGTGCGGCCAAAATGTAAGCATTCTGAACTGTATTTTATTTGTAATCTTGCATGCAGAATTGCAGCAGCTGCTGCAATGCATGCTATATAGTTTAAACTGTTTTAAGGAGATGTTTAATGCAAGGTTTGTTCCATACCTACAAAAGACATTTCAATTTTAATCTTGATTTAGGTCGTGCTGGCTGGCACATGGATACAGTGCAACACTACAGCGGACAGCCATTCCTTAATTTAGCTATTTCTTATATAGCATTTAACTGGTGTAACATGATTATTGCTTAATAACTATCATGTGCTGTTGTGTTTACATTTCAGCATTTAGTTAACTGCAGCGTCCACCGTCCACTATCCACTATCCAGTGTACTTATCATGTCTGAAGCCATTATGGCACGTGCGGCTGTAACACGACGTGCCACCAACATTTGGTTGATTGGTCCAGTAGAAGAGAAAATACACAGAATGAAACTTCCAACTTACCGTCAGACGCTTGCTGAATTTTTTCAGCAGCATAAAATCACTGGCAAGACAGTAAGAGACAGCTCTAGGTGTGGAGTACGTGAAGTTTTTAAAATGTGGTCAATGGCACGCATTTTAACTACAACTGAAAGAAATGCCATTGAAAAACTGGAAAACATGTTCTGTCGATGGCAGAAGCTGAAAAAGAATGTAAATCGTACAACAGATACCCAGAGAGCTCATGAACATGCTTTAAGCGAAGATTTAGACAAACTGTTTGATGTAGCACATGCAGACGCCATGACAATGATCACCATCGCTGAAGACAAGGATTTTTTTGGAAGACCAACGTGGGCCACGCATAGGTTAAATGGGTAGTATTGACACAGCAGTCAGCACTGCTAGACGTCAGCAGTCTAGCAGTGGTAAATGGCAGAGCGGAGCGAGCAGTGAAACTGATGCAGGATTTCAACTGTTCCGTTACAACAAACGAAGAGCAGAAACAGTATCTGCTGCAGGTTGTCTTCAGCCACAGGGCCAAATATCCAAAAGCCAAGAAGCCGCTGCTTGTTGGTGCTGGAGATGATGCATTATAGTTTGGAATTGAGTATCCATAGACTTCATTAAGGCAGTCTTGCTATCAAACTTGTTCAAAGTATTGTTGATTCAGTTTGTCATTAACATTTGTCTCTGTAGTAATTATACTCAACTGGAAATAGTTAAACTGATGAAAAAATTAAATAATCTATCTGTATGACGATAGATCTGTTAACTTTAGACATGTTGAGCAACCTTTAAATGTGCATTAAAAATTCTAAAAATACTGTGAGCTCCTGTCATAGGACATAACAAATTGAGAGGGTACCACAGAAGAAATTCTGAAGTTCATTTTTGACTGGTACCCTAATGTGTAAATTATATATTGTTTATGTAGCATATTGCTTATATAGTATATAGTGTTTATATAGCGTATAGTGATTCTAGTGTATATAGTTTTTATATAGTATATAGTGTTTTTTGAGCATATTGATAATATTGCATATATTATTTACTATATAGTGTATATAATACAGAGTATTTTATATTTACGTTTTTATCGTTCTTTGTGCCGCTGTGCAGTCGCCTCATAAGCAGTTTCCTCTGTCATCAATAAAGTTTTATGATTCTGATTGTGATTCAAAGTAAACAAAATAGCTTGCATGAATCAAAGTGATTTACTGTGAGTGTAGGAGAGAAAATAAAATCTGTTCTGCATCTTGAATCATCGTGTAAACGTCTGCATAATGTCTTCTTGTGGTTCTGTCTGTGTGCCTTTGTGTTCCTCATCTGGCTGTCTGTCATGTTTATCCTTAAATGTCTGTCTGTGGGTTTTTTATTTCTTTTGTCTGTTCCGCTCTCTTGGGTAGGGTGGGTTTAGGGACACTGTTATGAATGTACTCTAAAGAGAATGTAAACAATTTATACATTACATGTAAAAAAGAATGTTTGTCCAATAAAGGGGTAGGGGTTTGTGTGGCCAAAGCGTATTGACCTAGAAGGAAAAATGCAATATGTAACTCCTGATCTGAAAATGAATCCAGCTCTGGCCCTGGCTGTAGTCAGTAATTAAATGAGATCATCCAAACTGCCTTTCACTAGTTTGCATTCATTGTTAGCCAATATAATAAATTTGGGTTCTCATTTAAAGTGCTTTAAAACCAACAGCATCTTATGGATGCTGCATCCAAGATCTAATTACATGTCCTCTGGAAAATCAGCTCATTGTTGAGAACTATGTCCATAACGCAGTGGTTGTTAATCACATGAATTTAGTTTGTCTTTTTGTTCTCTGATGTTCTGTAATTTTTGTGTTTATATGCAGTGGATTCCGAATGGTCATGACCTCAAGTTGAGCCGAAGTGTGGTGGCTGACAGCTGTGCGAATCATGCAGGGCGTCTTTACATATGCTCTCTTTTCTGCAGTCCGCACTATCTGGCAGCATCTGGCCAAGCCTCATCCTCAAAAAACCCCCTCTTTACTCCCTGCATGCAGGGCAAATCTCCACATGCCTCATGTCATGAGCTCTCCAGGAACCTTCAACACTTTATCTGGTTCAGAAGTTCTAGTTCACAACATTGACGTAGTTTGTGGAGGCTTGGGATCCTTTGAGCTTCGGATCCAAGGTTCTTCACACTGAGTTCTATGGAAGGAAAAGGGACTTGAAAGCATGTTCACGCAGCTCCAATTTTGTTTGCCTTCTCATTTTCAGCCGCTGACCCACAAAGCCTCGGCTGCGCGGGCGTCTCAGCAGGCAGCGGCCGTTTAGATTACCGGCATCCTAAAACAGCGACTGTAGTCTTAACCCTTAGAACTCAGAGCGTATTAGTAAAACCTGATGTCAACAAATGAAAACAGTGTAAAACAGTCTAAAACCGGTGTTTGCTCTCCTTCACGCTCACCGTTTGCTGCGCTTTCACTCAGTGCCACTCTCCAGACCCCCTCCCTCTGTGGGTTTCTTTCTTTTTTTTTATTTAACACCTAAAATAAAAGAAATTTGGGCGTTTTTGTAGTTTATGGACATTTGTGTGTGACATGATTTTTAAAACCCCAGTAGTGGTTTTTATTATTAGATGTTTTTAAATCACAATAACTTTGGTTCCACATTATACAGGAACACCGAGCAAAGCTCAGCATGACGTCTGACACCTTGAGCATCAACACAAACCGGGGGAACTCCAAATAAAAGGAGCTGTTTTGCTGTATGATGATGATTTACCATTTGTTGCGCTTCTAGCACAGATCCGTGCCACTCATGTTCCTAAGGTTAAGAAAAAGCCACATTCCATTTAATTCTCCTCTGTTTTTCTTTTGCTGTAGCTTAGCAGGGATGACCTGCGTTCCGGAGTGTGCCAATGGAACCTTCTTTAACCTGGAGGAAATGAAGTGCAGCCCCTGCCACATCTCCTGCTCCACTTGCACAGGTTCTTTTATGTTCACCTCTATTCTGTTCTGTTCTCATCTTCTGTCCATGTAATAATCCAATGTGTGTGTTTCTGTGCCCTGGAAAGTGTGTTGCATGCTGTCCATGCAGTGCTGGAAGAATTTTGAAAAGTTTGTCCTACTCTAATGAACAGGTTTGCTGAAGTAATGTGGCTTAAATTAGCCATAGCAATTCGTCCAGCTCAGCCTAAACTGCACATTTCCTTATGCTCTTTTTTAGCTACACTAATGATGCTTAATATGCCACCACTGTGTCTGGGGAGACTTACACGGTTACAGAAGTATGTGACTGATATCTGCCAATCACTACTGCGAACAAACCGAGGGACTGCAGATTACCTGCCTCGTTGTTAGTGAGCTTGTTAGCGAAGGGTCTGTTGCATAGCAACTGTGCATTTATTATTTTTTTCTCTTTGTCTATGTTGAGGATGGATCCTTAATCACATACACTATATAAAAATAAAGTTTTGATGAAAAATATAACTTTTAATGAGTAGACAGAGAAGCAGACAGTAGTGGCGGATGCCTTTAGTACTTTGAACTTAATCATAAGAACGAAAACACCACGCTGTATAAAAACGACCTTTACTTGTAAAAATGTGCTGCTCTGCACCACAGTCTTACCACATTCTTCCGTTATAATGATGAAGGTGTTAGAAAGGGACCCAAACAAACAGCTTTGATCGCGTTTGGCCGTGACTCTGCCCGTCCCGAGACCCAAATCGCTGGCCTGGCCCAGATAATTAGCTTAAGTCATTACTCTAGCCTGCCCCAGAGAGTCAGCGAGACACGAGGCATTTCGCTCTCCGAGTCCATGCATTACACACGGATGATGTTATTGACCCGCAGCACTGTGGAGAATACACTGACAGATTAAACCAGATCCGTGTGTGTGTGTGTGTTTCCCATGAGATGACGTTCTCTGACTGCATGGCTTAATTAGTTCAGCCAGAGCTCCTCTCTGCATCACTGGCTAGGAGTGCAAAAGGAGGACTGTGATAGACTCTTTATTGGCAGACTTGTGTGTGTGTGAGTGCCTGCTTACATGTCTGGTTTGCAAAGAGATTTTATTGTTGTGTTTATAAGAGCTTTGTGATTTTTCGTCTCTCCTGTGATTTAGCCCTTCAAAATGCTGCGTCCTCATTTGCACATTCTTGACTGTTTTCCCTCTTTTCTGTTAAACACTGTTCTTATATGATGTCTTAAACCCACAGTATTTTCCAGATACAGTTGTGTGCAAAGGTTTTGACACCCCAACTCAAATGAGATGTTTTCTAAGTGAAAATATGTTCATGTCCTCCACAGAGAACACACTTGTGCATATTTTTTAAAGGGCATTTGGCAGACGCCCTTATCCAAAGCGACTTACAATCATTAGTTACAGGGACAGTCCCCCTGGAGCAACTGAGGGTTAAGTGTCTTGCTCAAGGACACAATGGTAGAAAGTGGGGGTTTGAACCTGCGACTTTGTGGTCATCGGGTTCACAGGCAAGTGTTTTACCCACTAGGCTACTGATTATGAAAATTATGGCACATAATGTAGATGTATTAACAAGCAATTTCCTCCCAAAGTTTATGATTCTGAGCAAAACCAAACCAAAACCAAAAACAAAATTTGATGAATAATTTTTGCAAAAGACTGTATGTCACAGTATCATGATATCAGATGGTATTCAAATTTGAATTAAAAAAGTTAATGAGCCCATGTTTCCTGAGTACAGGTGGGCAATATGGCAAAATTATTATGACACCTTTCTTCAAATTTTCTGTCCCATTTAGTTGTGTCCAATTCTTCCCTCTAATTTGGACTCCCCCAATTACACGAGACCACTAACTGCTGCACTGTCTGAATTTTGAATTCAGCTTCAGCGTAAGCTGTAATTAATGCATTTTCAGAAGTGCAGAGTGCAGAGTGTCAGGTCATCTATACCGGTATACCAGTACAGGTTAACATAACAGTACTGATACTGAAAGATAAAAAATGAGTTAACTGCTATATAAGTAATTCACCGGGTGATCATTTTGAACAGTTTTAAATACATAAAAACAAATGTGTTTTCTGTTACCTACCACAATAAAGTGTATTTAAAAAAGCATTAGGGGTGGACAATATAATAATTTACTGCTATTATACTAAACTGCATCCCAGTACACTTTTTTGAGCAAGAATATTGCAATTAAAGGATACTGATCACCCTCGTATTTCATATATTTCAAAAACGTTCAAAACGATCTGAATCATATAGAAAATGACATTAACTAATTCTTTATATCTCAATATCAGTATTGTTGTGCTAATCAGTACAAGTATGTCAGTGTGGATGACGTTGCCCTGCGCTCTTCAGGTCTGAAATGCATTAATGCATTAACGTTCTACGGTCAACCCCCCATCTGAGCGTTAACTGTACCTTCTACCTTGTAGGGCCAGGCCTGGAGGAATGCATCCACTGCGCTCAAGACTTCCGGCAGCAAGAGTGGCGGTGCGTCCGGAAATGCTCCTCCGGATATTACGAGGGCGAAGGAGCAGGATCCGCGCAGAGGATGTGCCGCAAGTGAGTATCATTTTGCATAAAAAAAATTGGTTCACCTTAGCAGTAACAGTAACTTATTATTATGTAATATGTACCTTCTGGCTGTTTTTCTGATGTGATGTTTTAAGTTAAACGTGAAACTCCTGGGTTGTCAGGAACCTATTAAGTCTATTAGCTTGATGATGACTACATTTTTGGAGGGTGTCTTTGGAACTGTTGAAACATTCATAGAAAGCCCATAATATTGCTCTCATTAGTATTTTAGGGGTGTTTTCCAGTGGTTTGACACATATTAATGGCACAAATTCAGTCCAGGGCATTGTGCTGATGTAATTCTGTGAAAGATCTAGTACTTAGGAGGCCAAAAACTATTTCTGCCTATCAGTCTTTCTGTATGACTCTGTCTTCTGCTCCCTCTCTGTTGCCCTTTCCCTCTACACATCTGTGCCCAATTAGAGGTGGATGCTGGCAGTCTCACTGATTGGTGAGGTCATACATTTAACAAGAAACACACAGAAAGAGGCAGGGTTAAAGCAAGGGAGAAACATAAACAAAGAAATCTAGGCATGCGCACCAATGCAAATTGTTTGAAGCCATTTGTATCAGCAATGGGTTTCTTATAGTGAACATTAGAATAAACGCAGACAAACAAGAAAGCAGTAAAAAGTATCAAGATTTCCTTTTTCTAAAATGTAGTTGCTATTTTGTGAGCCGGTTAGAAGAACACAGGTTTGGTTCCAGATTTCTGCTCAATGCCTCCAATCATTGTGTGGATTTATAAAATTCCATAAGCAACACACCTAGTGTGATCTAATAAAGTAAAAAGAGCCAACCCAGGAATTTGATGGAAGCTACAAGTAATTCTGGGCTTCCATGAGGAAAGAGGGATGGAAATGTGTATGTGTTTTCTTTCTCTCTCTCTCCATAATTGTCAGTAAGCCAAGGCTTTGCTATGCAGTCGGAAAGGAGCAGACTAAACCAAACAGAAATCTCTCACCTCCTGGAACATGGAGGTGAATTAACCACACAATTGCCCGGTTTTAGGTCTCTGTAATGGGTCACTATAGCTGATTCTGCCCTCTGGCTAATAAATCAGGTGCCCCTTGCTTTATGAAAGCTGTCCGAAGCAAATAATTCCTTTTAAAGAAGGTCATGGGTGACGAATGGATTCTACTCTGAATGAATAGAAAGGTTAACTGGTGTATGTATACACACACACACACACACCACACACGCACATGTATATATATATCTATATATATATGTA
>JBBPCZ010000040.1:3172261-3183979 GCA_037974445.1 Brycinus macrolepidotus | reverse complement strand
CTGACCTCATAAATGCTCTACAGAATGAATGGGCACAAATTCCCACAGAAACTCTCCAAAATCTGGTGGAAAACCTTCCAGGAAGAGTGGAAGCTGTTATAGCTCCAAATGGGGGACCAACTCCATATTAAAGTCTATGTATTTGAATGCAGTGTCATTAAAGTCCCTACTGGTGTAATGGTCAGACATCCCAATACTTTTGTTTTATTTTGGTGTATGTTTTATTTAAAGCATTATTTAGGTTGTCAGCAAAGAAACATAAAGTACCTAAAACACATAAACTAGGGTCAGAATTTTAATTTCATTTTCTGGAGGTTTAAATTGCTGCGGTCAAATTGACCTCAAGCATATAGGATGTAAGTAAATTTGAACATAACATGAGGGTTAAAAGACCTCTATCCAACCCATCTTTTTTAAACATTTTTTTTCCAAAGCAGAGGAAACAAAGAAAACACAAGACATAACTATAATAACAATGAACAAAATACAGGCAACTAAACCTGACTGAAAAACGGCAAAAGAAATTTTAAAAAATGTACGGGAGTCCATGGAGTCTGTGAAAAAAATTATAATACCAGTTGCAGGTAGATTTCAAATCAAGCTATGGTTTATCCTTTTCCAGGCCAGATCCATAGGAGTGGACCTCATCCTTCGAGATGCAGTAGCAAGAAAAGGGTCTCAAGTCCAGTAGAATGAAAGGGGTTTATCTTTTAATGCTCTAGAAAAGGCTTCAAATGGAATTGCAACTTGCAGCCGCTGCTGAAGAGTAGGAACTTTATCAGTAATCAGCAAGACCAAGACACGTTTCCAGCAGAACGTGCAGCAGAACGTGCAGAAGGTTTCTGTAGTGAAAATCATCTGGTAATTCATCACTCATCTTACGTGTCATTTTTCCCATAATCATATAGTACAACCATAATCAACCTCTCTTCATCTCTTAAGCAGGCTGTGTTTTTTTTTTTTACTGTGCCTGTAAGACTGATATATGTAAATGAGCTCTGTTCTGATTGGCTGCCCTGTATTGTGCCTCATTCAACAGGCAGTCCAGGCTGAAACACTTCTTATAACTTCAGAGCGAATGGGCGGGGCTAAATTGCAGTAGACTGAATAGGTAGATATACTGGTTGGGTTTTGTGACTTCACAAAAAGAATGAGATCAAAACAGGCTGTTTTTTTTTATATTTTCATGCACTGGGAATACAGAGAGGATGAAAGAAAAGCCAAAAGAAAGGAAAAATGGTTGAAAGTCATATAGAATGAAAGAAGGAAAGAAAGAAAGAAAGGCTGAAAGATTGGATGAAAGAAGGCAAGCAAAAAAGAAATAAATAAAGGCCAAAAGAAAAAAAGAAAGAAAGAAAAAGGCTGAAAGAAAGAAAGATAGGTTGAAAGAAGGAAAGCAAGGATAAAAGAAATTAGGAAAGGTCAAAAGAAAGAAACACAGGGGAAAATAAACAAACAAATGCCTGAAGGAAAGAAAGGATGAAAAAGAAAAGACAAAAGAAAGAAAGAAAAAAAAATGAATGGCCAAAAGTAAGAAAGGAATAAAGAAAGAAAGAAAGAAAGAAAGAGAGGAAGAAAGAAAGAAAGAAAAAGAAAGGCCAAAGAAAGAAAGAAAGAAAAACCTTAAAGAACTAAGGAAAGAAAGAAAAAACAGAAAGATAGGTTGAAAGAAGGAAAGCAAGAACGAAAAAAATAAAGAAAGGCCAAAAGAAAGAAACACAGTGGGAAAAAAACAACCTAATGCCTGAAAGAAAGAAAGGCCAAAAGGAAGAAAGAAAGAGAAAGAAAGAAAAAAAGGAAAGAACGAAACAAAGAAAGAAAGAAATGCCTCCAAGAAAGAAAAAAGAAAGATACAAACAAATGCCTTAAAGAAAGAAAGAAAAATGAAAGAAACAATGAAGGAAAGAATGAAAGACGGACAGAAAGAAAGAAAGAAGTAAAAAAAAAAGAAAGAAAGAAAGACCCAAAGAAAAGGACAAAAGTAAAAGAAACGACAAAAAGTAAGAAAGAAAAAAAGAAAGGCCAAAAGAAAGTAAAAAATAATAAAGAGAGAGTCTCCTCCGGGCCGGGCGGGGCGGTAGCGAGTTCCTGTCCGCTGTTGAGTGATTTCCTGGCGGCAGCGTGTTCTCAGAGACTCGGCGGCGGGGTTTCTCTCTCTCTCTGTGTTTTATTAGAGTTTTCTGATTGTTTTTCTGTGTTATTTTTCTGGATTATTTTGTGTTTTCTGGGTCGACATGGTGAAGTTGTCTGCGGAGCTGATCGAGCAGGCGGCTCAGTTCACCAACCCGGTCCGGGACAGAGAGCTCGACCTGCGGGGTGAGAACAAACACTAATATTACTAATATTACAGTTAATATCACACTTAATATCAGAGAACTCGACCTGCGGGGTGAGATTAAACAACAAACACTAATAATACTAATATTACAGTTAACATTACACTTAATATCAGAGAACTCGACCTGCGGGTTGGGAACAAACAGCACACCAAATAATAATACACTTAATACCACTGAAACACAAACACTAATATTACTAATATTGTAGTTAATATTACACTTAATATCATAGAGACACAAACAAGCACTGATATTGCTAATATTACTGATATTGCACTTAACATCACAAACATGAACGCTACCTGCGTTTATAACGTTAAAACAGAAAGGAGCTCATAGGACAGGACTTGAGATTTATTGTTTATTTATTGTACCTGATATTTGGGGGATTTAATTTACAGTACTGTGAGTCTTTATATTCTGATTTGAATCACCTTGCTGGTACAAAATTACTATTTTCTGTCTTATCAGAATAAGAAAATTTTGGCATATTGAGTAGATTAAATGAAAGAAATGGGAACAAATGTTTTACTGTGACAGGCTGCGAAAGTGCCTGAAGAGAAAAGTTGCTTAAATAAAGTAATATGTAGAATACTGAGTGCCGGGTTGCAGTATGTAGCAGTAAAACCTCAATACTGATATGTTACCCATATTGTGCAGCTCTAAAGTGCATTAATTATTGTAGATCAATTCAGTTACGTCAGTGAAACTTGTCTCTAAACTGCCCACCTGAACTTCTCTAAAAACCAGGAGAGGTCAAGCCTTGTTCACCTCATTTCTTAATTTTTTTTTATTTGTGTCTCAGGCTACAAAATCCCTGTGCTGGAAAACCTCGGCGCCACTCTGGACCAGTTTGACACCATCGACTTCTCCGATAATGAGATCCGGAAGCTGGACGGATTTCCACTGCTTAAGAGACTGAAGACGGTGCTGATGAACAACAACCGCATCTGGTGAGGGGGAGAGACAGACAGGGGGAGAGACAGACAGGGGGAGAGACAGACAGGGGGAGAGACAGACAGGGGGAGAGACAGACAGGGATGGATGGGCTAGAGTTTAGACCCCAGCTTTAGTCCTGCACTTTATCTGTGTGGGTCAGAAAAACAGGGGGTAGGTTATTATTGGTCATAAGAGGGTTTAATGAATTGATTAGTTTGTTGGGGCTGCACAATAAATCGTCTCTAATCCGTTATTGTGATATTAGTTTCCCCAATATGCAAGTGAGCCTACATGCAGTCACAATAGTTTTTGATACTGTTGACCAATCACAGCTCCAGGTGAGTTACTGGATGCTTTAATGAATCAAGGTCTTCATGTAATCCAACAAAAGTCTAATTTTTAACCATTAAATGTTCGCTAAAGTTTAAAGCCTTTTAAATTCCAGAAAAGTGATGATTTGGACCCTTTGATATATTGAAAGGAATCACAATTGCTATATGTAGCAGTAAAATCTCAGTACTGAAATTTTGCCCATATCAAGTTACAACAGGGGCATCTACACCATTTTCCCATTCCAACTGTATGTAATGGCTTGTTAAAAAAAAAAAAAAATAATAATTAAAAAGGGAGGGCAGGGTCAAAGTGTCAGTTTTGTTCAGGTTTTCAGTGCAAGCTGAAAAAGATTTTGGGCGCTGGAATTTGTAGGGGTGTGATGAGATCTCGCAATATTAAAATGTGACGATATTTCTCGTCACACGAAAGCAGTCTCGCGAAGCAGCATTCAGCAGCAGTCAGCATGACATCTTAACAGGGGCGTCGTAAACATTTTTAATGTGGGGGGTCTAGAATGGGGAGGGGATGATGCACTCGGCGTCTCACGTGTTCCCCTCATGCAAGTCGCTAGGTGGGGGCATACATCACAGCTAACACAAGCACTATGCAATGACACTTAACAGAACCTCCACAGAACCAAATCCTTTGCTGTCTCCACTTCCCAAAGCATACCTGTCCATCCCTGCGATCTTTGTCCCAAGTGAGCGTGTCTTTTCAACTGCAGGAGACACAGTTAGTACCCAGAAGTCTCAGCTGCTCCCAGAAAACATAGATGTTTTTTTTTTCTCAGAAATGTGACCATATCTTAGGCTAGGCTGTGTAGTTGTAATCATCTCAGGTCCAGAGCTCTGTATCATGCTTGAAGAAAAATCTGGTCACTCTATACTTTGAGCACTGACAGTGTACTACTTTATGGATTTATGGTTTGCACTTATTTTCACTTAAAATGTATTTTTGTTATTTATACTGTTTTGATTTTTTATGTTCAACTTGTGAAAATGATTTCAGTTAGAAGGTCACACACAGCTTCAACAAGTTAGTTCATGCACAGTTATAAGGTTGGATGAAAGTTTTGAGAAATAATACAAGAGAAGCCAGTCATTTGAGTTTGTAGCAAAAACTTAGTGTGTGCATATTGTTCTGTCCAGTTGCTACTGCATATGATAATTCAAGCTTAATAATTAAAAGTAAAACTGCAGTGATCAGTTACATCATTTCAAAATGCACCTGCGTTGTTTTGTGTTTTTGACTTTCAGTCAAATGAAAGGCTTTTTCCAGTCATCTATTTCATCAAGTTATCTGAAAAATCTTGTCAAAATCTCATCTGGTTCTCGTGAACCCAATATTGTGTATCGTCTCGTGAGCAGACCTGAGCGTCTCGTCACACCCCTAGTAATTTGCATTTGTATTTATTTAATCAAGACACTGAGGTTGGGAGTCATTCAGATTTAATACAGATCATTCAGCCTGTTACTAAAAGGTCCAGTTTAGGAGGAGGTTCCAAATGTGCTGTACATGCAGGATAGGAACTGAACTGATTCTGTATTTTGTTTGCAAAATACTATGCTAAATGTATCTGTGAAAAATATTGGCCGGTTTTTGGTATACGAGCTAAAACTGATGCATCTTTTTTTTTACAGCCGAATCGGGGAAAATCTTGAGCAGTCGCTGCCAAATCTGAAGGAACTGATCCTTACAAGTAATAACATTCAAGAATTGGTGAGTTATGAATCGTGTTAATATTAGTTCTCTTTTGTGCATATTTGGGCTTAGAGCAGCATTTGAAACCCTGTTGTGCCATGTTGTAGATCAGGCTCACACATGTGACAAATAAGTGTGTGCGCGTGCGTGTGTTTGTGTATGTACTGTCTGTGTAATTAACATTTTCATTCACATAGTTTTCTTTGTTCCTTTATTAATTGCATAATACAACATGTCTATATTGTTGTGTGTGTATATATACACACATTTTTTAAAATAACTTACTGGCTAAATTAGAAATGACACATTAAATAAGCCTCACTTTTTGGTTTTGCTTTAAAATTGAGTGCAACCATGTGTGCATTCCTTCTTATCTGCTTGTTGGGGGTGGGTGGGCTATTGTTTGGGTTTTCTGTCTCAAAGATGCACAAGAATTAATCATTTACACTTCACAAAATGTCCATTAAAAATAAGAACTCATTCTGTTAAAATGACCCATTGTTCTATTGTCTTGAGCTTTTTGTATAAGTACTGGTTATTATTCTGTTTTTATAAGGCTTTTAAAACCTTTTTGGAGTAACTTGCAGGCAAGACTTGTCCAATTGCAGCATACTGACGATAGTGCTTCGAAAAGCCTTTTATTTTATTCAGTGGTTATAATTAAATGAGTCATTGTGGCTTATTGTTTATTCACAGGGAGATCTGGATCCTCTCGCTTCAGTGAAGACCCTAACTCTTCTCAGGTATTTACTGAGCAGTGCACTCAGTTATGTGCTTGGGGAAAAAAACTATTAATGCTTTATGAAAAAATTAAGGTTTATAAGTTTATACTTGTCTGTTTTCCTCAGTCTTTTAAGGAATCCAGTTACCAATAAGAAGCATTACAGACTTTACGTCATCAACAAGCTTCCACAAATACGTGTTCTGGACTTCCAGAAGGTGAAATTAAAGGTACGGTACATCTCAGACAAAACTTCAGTCAGAACGTGTTAGCAGAGAAAGTTGCTGAAGCTTCTCAACAGTGGTCTAAACCTCTATTCGGACAGGAATAGTTTGAGGTGATAAAGTAAAATTTACTCTTACTGCTTAAACTTTCTATGGACAGCAATAAAATGACTGTAGGACCAAGGACTTTCTAGTGCGTTGAATCTTCTACAGATTCAGATGTTTGCATCAGGCATGGTTGTATGTTCATAGACGATTAGTAGTTAGTTTTGTGAATGTGAAGTAATTCTGCTATTATATTTCATTGACTTTTCTTTCTCCATGTGCTAATATTCTCCAATATAAATGTTCTACCACTTGCACAAGTAAAATGGTTGACGTTCTTCATACAACAGACTTTTTTTTCCTCTCAATTTGCGAAGTGTTTAATATGAACAGACACACCAGTAGATTAAATGCGGCGAGTAGCTGCGGTCAACCCCTTCCCCTCCCCCCACACTAATCCGAACAAGACTCAAATTGTCAGCACTGCAAAACAATTCCGGCCTGTAATTTTCTCAGTGGAGGAACAAGGATAAACAACAGCAAGGCTGATTCAGGCGAAAAATAAATTGACAGGGTAGCACCTGTATTAGAGGAAATTACCCCAGGACCCCACGTCAATTTAATCCTGTCCAAATAAGGCATGAGTCATGGTTATTGTTTGCCATCCATTAAGGGACCAAATCTGGATGCAGAAAGACAAATCATCAGTGTTACTCATCCATAAATGCTTGGGGAGGGTTTATGTCTTATGCATGTCCTGTATAAGCCAGGTTAGAGTGCTGTTCTAGGACCAGCTGCTCTCGTTCTATGGTAGTGATTATGATATATTATGATAAATCATAACGTGATCTTGGAGAAGAAAACTAGCTCTTGGCTTTGAAGACACCTGCTATACCTTTGGGCTCTGTGTGTTCAATTCTTAAGGTGACACATCCTGGTCGATATCATTGTGTGTATTTTTTTTGTCAGCATTCACTTTAACTCTGTGATGTATCGCCGTAGGAACGTCAGGAGGCTGAGAAAATGTTCAAAGGCAAACGAGGTGCTCAGCTTGCAAAGGATATTGCCAAGCGCACAAAAACGTAAGACGAAACCCCTTGATCAAGCACAGCTCTTCCGAATCACTGGACTCATGGATCTGGGTTATAAGACCTGGTCTGGATCCCATCTATAATAATGTTTTTTATCAAAATTGGCTTTTCCCAAAACCGTAAACTCAAACCTAACCCATCGACAGTGCATTCCAGGAGAGCTGGCTCAAGGCACTTCTCTATTTGTATCAGTATGTTAACAACAGATAAGATACACAAGATACTACACTCTGATTGGAAGAACAGTGGTTAAAAGGCTGAAGGAGCAAGTTTGACTTGGATAAGCTTGGAATGACTTTTTATCTGATTGAATGTGTTTCAGGTTCACTCCAGGAGCTGGCCTGCAGGCTGACAAAAAGAAGATGGGACCTTCTGCGGCGGATGTGGAAGCTATCAAGGCAATGATTGGTTTCGGTTTTCATGATTGAATGTGGATGCTGTTCATTGTGACTGAGGCTGTATTGTCTTTTCTTAATGACTGTCATTTGCCTACAGAATGCCATCGCAAATGCCACATCGCTGGCTGAGGTGGAGAGGTTGAAGGGACTCCTGCAGTCAGGCCAGATCCCTGGAAGGGAAAACAGACAAGGTACTTCATATAGAATTACCTGCCAAGGTGTTCACTCGTCCCTCTTGTGGCCCTTTTCACATTATGTAATCTTAGAAAATGCTCTTAAAGGAAACGTGCCATAGAACCGCTTTTGGTTCTCTAAAGAATCATTTGTTTTTGGGTTTTTTTTTTAAAGAACATTTTAAATGTGTATCAACCTTCACACAATATAAAGCTGCTATAACCAATGGTTCTTACTATAACCTTAACTGTAAGTGGACATTCCTCACATTCATACATTTCTTGTACAACTAGAATGCATTTTCGCAAGAAAATGTGATTGCGCTCCATGCTCCATTTCTCACGCTGACTTTCGCCAGGCTGCTTTTTGCTCCATTTTTGGCTGCTTCTGCCTGCCATACCCAGCAGAGTGAGCTGGTGTCACAATGCTCCCTTCTGGACTCTCTCTCCCTATACATTCCTAAGGCGACTCGCCGCACTGCTTTCTCACTATACAGTGCTGAGGCGGTTCGTCCACAAAAATTGAACGTTTAAATGATCAATACTTATCCCCTGATCATCCAATTGAAAAGTTGTATAGAAGTGCAATGGGTTTGGTATAACCCATGTGTCAGAGTTGGAACTGTGGCAACTTTTCAAATGGCCTCGGAGGAGAAGCGGCACCAAAATCCTATAATAATAAAACTTAAGAGCAACAATAGCTTTCCCGAGGAACCATATTTTGAAAGGTATTTTTAGGGAGCTAACTGTGGTTCTTCTGATGTTGCGCAAAGAACCCCTCTGTGCACGTTTAAGTGTGTAAATGGAAAGGAAACGTACTTATAGTAAAGTATAAGTTATGTTGCTTAGGAGAATGCAGTTGGAAGATCTGACTTCTTGGTGCGACTTGAGCATCAAATAGATTTATTCAGTTCCATCAGCTGCACCTGATTTTATTCAGTGAAGGATTCATTAGATAAACCAGGTATTGATAAGTGATAGTGATCATTTGGTCATACGTGAACACACCAACAGCACACAGCGTGAACAGCACGAAATTCCTCCTCTGCATTTAACCCATTCACCAGGAACACAGCGCCCGGGGAGCAGTGTGTGGGGACGGTACCTTGCTCAAGGGTACCTCAGAGGTGCCTAGCGGTCTTGGGAATCGAACCCACGACTTCCTGATTGCAGGGCGAACACCCTCACCACTAGGCCACCAGCTGCCCCATTGGATGCTAAATGTAAACACCAGGTGTCCACCACAAGAGGGTCAGGGTTAAAGTAGGCCAAGAATGTTGTTTTGTTATGTTTAAATAATAGTTGAAGGATTTGTTTGGAGAAAAATCAAATTTACATAATTTTCCACTTAGCCTGGATGTAGTCAATCAGCCAAGACGTGCATGAAGTCATGCTTCTTTAATTTAGAACAGAAGCTACAAAGTATATTCACTCATTGTTTTTGTAAATACATCACCAAAACATCTTTCAGCGTGTTGAGTCCGCATCCACCTCTTCATTAAGGTGCATCAGACTTGTGGATGTGGTTTAAGACTTACTGTGAGCTGTCAAAATGAACAAAACTTCATATCGTAGCAGATCGCCTTGGGCTGCCTTTTTAGACAACAGGATCTGTTTTCACAGACCGCCTAAGGAGTATGAGTGCTGATCTAGAATCAGTTTTTTTGTAACAACCATAATCATAAATGAGAGGAATCTGATCTGAGATCAGCCCATTGATCTCATTTTATATAGCTCATAGTAAGTCATACTATGTCCTAAACCATATCCACAAGTCTGCTCCACCTAAATGTGGTTTGTGTGGGTTGAGAGTGATTTTGGGGTTGTATTTACGGAAACAATTTGGGTGACTATTGACTTCTAGTGATGATTAGTAATGTTAGCATTGTAGCTCCAGTTCTAAACTGATGAAGCAAAATCTGGACCCTTGGCTGATAAACCACAACTGGGAAAGTGGGAAACAGTGTAAATGATTTTTTTTCTTTTTCTTCACTAAACTGTTCCTTTAAGATAGCTGAGGTGAGTGTAATATCACTGCTGTTGTAGGAGGAATGGTGACCGTACAGGAAAAGCAAAAAATGTGTTAACTTGAATGATTGTTAATACTGTGCTATATGTTTATTCGTAATAATGTTTGCTTTTGGTAAAAAAAAAAGAAAAGTGTTCGCAGTTCATATTTGCCCAACTTTATCTAAATGACTAATTGAAAGTATAAACAAGATCTCAAAGGATCTCTTTTCTGTAAATCTACTTGGTCATCAATGTTGGTAGGTGATATAACTTCTGAACACTCAGTACGTACAGCAATGTCTGCTTCAGTAAGGAGCTCTAATTTGCTGCTTTCTGATAAGTGTGAGGGTGGTCTGGAGTAACAGCCACACTAACATCCTCATTTTTCCCTCAATTCTTCAGGTGCACAGAGCATCGTCGAGGAAGAAGAGGATGAGATTGAGAGAGGGATGCAGGCTGAGTCTGTATCGATGTATGAGGCCACTGATGTCGGCGACATGGATGGAGATGCGGATCGTGGAGAGGATGCAGAGGGAGAGAATGACATGGAGGAAGACATGCATGTTAATGGATCGTAGTTCATTAACTGTTGTGTAGATGACTGTTAAATCCTGTAGGTTGTATTGAGACAGTATGGACATATGTTGGGCACAGCATTTTTCTTTTGCAGCATTTTTTTTTTTTTTTTTTTTTTTTTTTTTAAGTTACTCATTGATCCATTGTGTTTTAATACAGTTACTTGATTGCTTTCAGTGTAAATATTTTGAATTTGATGGAGTCTCAGTTAATAAAACATTTTTGATTTAATTGTTTGGTTTTTTTATGTAACCGATTCATATAATATTTCTACAGAGCCTTCAGTCTTAATTATGTGGGTACTTGTACAATGAATGTGAGGTTCCTAATAAAGTTTAGGGGGTTGCTGTAATAAACCTGGCTCCCTTTGTTCAGTGGAATTAATCCCACATTTATTTCCATATATGAAAGATTACTTTTCTTTTTTTTTTTTTTTTTATTTCGACATAATTTTGTCAGTGAGATTGAAAAGGTGCTCAATGTAGTTTGATGTGAAATGGTAGAGATGCATAACTCTAAATTTACAGATGGTGGTGATGAGAACCAGGGTTTGCCATGTTTACAATGTGAATATAGCCATTTTACTTGCCATCCAGAATGACCAGTTAGCCCATGCTTGTGTTCTGAGCTTATGTAGTGTTTTCAGCAAAGAAGTGGTAAATATATTGTAAGACAAAAACCTTCTCCAAACTGTTAAATGTTTCACATCTGTGAAAGAGCTTTTAGACCTTTCATTCAGTTCTTTGGACATCTGGTTCCATTCACGACTACTATGAACAATTCTGTATGTTTCTCTAAAATGGAGAATCTCACGTCATACCTTTGAAGGACTCACATTTTCACCAGTTAATTACCCAGGAATTTTGAGAATGAGTGAAATTCCCAGTTTGCAAAGGCTATTGCGATGCTCTTCTTACTGACCTCTCTATGAAGACTATTACTCCAAACCTCAGGCCCATACACACTGGCATTCAGAACTGAGTTAAAAGCATTCAAGTCACTCGATGCTTTTGGCCTTATATATATATATATATATATATATATGTGTGTGTGTGTGTGTGTGTGTGTATATGTATATATATGTATGTGTATATATAAAGTATCTGGACTACTTTTCTTTCAATGGAGAATCTTCACTCTTCACTGGTGAGTCATCAAAATACAGATA
>JBBPCZ010000040.1:3133113-3148802 GCA_037974445.1 Brycinus macrolepidotus | reverse complement strand
TGTGTGTCTGTGTGTGTCTGTGTGTCTGTGTGTCTGTGTGTGTCTGTGTGTATCTGTGTCTGTGTCTGTGTCTGTCTGTCTGTGTCTGTGTCTGTGTCTGTGTCTGTGTCTGTGTCTGTGTCTGTGTCTGTGTCTGTGTGTGTGTGTGGCAGTGAGTGGTGAACTTTGCCCTCTCCTGAGCGAGGAGGACGGCTCTTTTAGAGCTGTATATCAAAGCCTTTCAGACGGTGAGGGGAAAATAAATCTTTAATGTGCATCTGCCACAACATCAAAAACACCAAGCACCCCACGTTCCCTGTAATCTGTTAAATTCACCAAAAGCGTCTGTTTACTGTGGTATTTTGATAGTCTCCCATTTTGAAATTCCATGACTTTATAATCGGCTTGGCTTTCTCTGCTATTTTTGAAGTGGTTTTTGTTTATGGGAAAGTTATTTGTTGATATGGGGATTTTTTTCCAGGGTTTGTGTCATAAGGAGAATTTATGTTGTGTGTATATGTGTATACATATGTGTGTGTGTGTGTGTGTGTGTGTGTGTGTGTGTGTGTGTGTGTGTGTGTATGTAATTGTGTATGTAGGTATGTTTATACGTGTGTGTGAGAGTGCATGTATTTATATACATATACATGTGTATATGTGTATGTTTGTGTCTGTGTGTGCATAAATGAAAATCATATCTTGAAGAAGTCAAGATGAATGAACATAAGAATTCGTGGTCTGGCTAGTATTTCCTCAATGTGGCTTTCTGCCTTTTTCATCAGTGGTTGTAGGCAGTGGTAACATCGCCTTTAACGTTTTCTGAATCATTGTTGTAACTGGCAGACCCAAAGGTGGGTAAATTAGCATGGAAAAGATTCCCTGTAACAGGCTGGAACTTAAAAGTCAAAGGAGGAATGCCTCTTAGGGCTGAAACAATGTTTCGCACATGTCTCTTGTGGAAGGCCAGAACAGGTCCACCCAGTCCTACCTCAGATCTACATTTAAAAGTTCACCAAAATGGCACAGTACCAGTCAGCTGATGAGACATTCTGACGCTTCAGATTGACCACAGTTTGTGTTACTTCATGTCTTCTTCTGGGCAACCTGTTTTTCATCATAAGGAGCATTTTAAGGTGTTTAACAGTGAGTGTGGAGTCTAATTTAGGCTTTTCCAGGTGTGTTTGTGGTGTTAAGTTTTTGTCTGGTTAAGATTAGACCAGGTTTAGTTTTGCTTTGTCGAGTGTGCTTAGTTGTTCAGTGGTCTGGGTGAATGGGCTCGAAAGGTCTAGTGTGGACTGAAGTGCTTAATCTCCTCCTCCTTCCTGATGAATGGCGCTCTACAGTGGAGAGGAATGCTCTGGGTTCGGCCTTCCTGGCTCCCGCGACTCTAATTGCAGTAACATGATGAGAGAGGAGTGATCCTCCTGTTGGATAAGAGCCGCGTTCAGATAATGCACCCTGTCCTCTTTTACCTTCATTCACAATTCACAAGGTAGGCTAGCTGTTCCCAGAGAGACCTGGAGGCAGAACTTTGGAGTCTAAACAGTAATAACAGTGCAAGGTTTGGAGTCTGGGACTAGAAGAGGCATTCCAGGCTAAAACTTGAGTTTAATATGTTATGCAGTACTCTGTATGACAGCATTGCACACCTCAGCCTCATTGTGGCAACTCACAATATCTTGGTGTTCTTGTTCTTCAATTGTCTTACCCTACACTACCTAGAATTAATTTTGCAAATACATCATGCAGCCAATAACAGTCTCTGTGCTCTCAAGCAGTCTTGTCCAAGCTAGCATTGGACATTACCTTGGACATTGGACAGAATATTAAAGAAAACAGTGAATCTACCTTTATTCAGTAAAATAGGAATGTGGGTGTGTAGAACCAGTACTAAACTGGCACTGGTTCCTGACTGGTCAGTCCTAAAATATGGAGAATCTATTGGACAATGTCGCTATGTGTTTTTTGCAGCGTTGATGCATTGTAATAGCTGCATTTTCCAACGGTTGAAGCTGATTTGGATCAGTATGAGGGAATAGAGTGTTACTCTGTACATCACCAACACATATTTGTTGAGCAAAACATATGTAGCGATCGCTGCCTCCTAATTATATTTACAGGAAACTCAGGAATTTTTTTTTTCTTTTTTCCGAAAAAAAAAAAACGTCGAATCTTTCCACATCTTTTCCTGTGACAGCCTTATTTTTTTCACCAAATTACGGAGAGGATCAAGAGAGTATCACTAAGTACCAAATCAATACCCATCCCTAATCTTGAGGGCTAATTTGCTTACTTTAGCTTTTTCTCTTCGGATAGCCTCATCACTATCATTTTTGTAACCCATTCTCTTCATTGTAATGATTAGAATGTTACAGCAGTTATATGGCTACAGTAAGATAGCCCTACTGTAAGCCATATGCCTTCCTTCTGCATTACAAAAATTCAAGACAGCCAGTCGTCAAAAATCCACTCTAAATCATTTGTAGTTTTTCAGAAGTAACTTTCACCTCCAAAATGCATCATCAGATTTTCCTCATCTTTAAACTGTAAAACATTGCTTCCACACTACTGTAGGAGGTGAAAAGGCACATTTTACAACCGGTGTAGTAGTGGTTCTTTTCCATTTTGGCCTTGATCTCCCTTTATAAGGTTAGACAAATTAGACATAAGAATGTAAGCATTAATCCCCGGAATTTAGTGGACTTGTTCCCAAAGCATCAACAGATGATGATGGAATAAAGGAGACACAAAGGAACTCATAGTTTAGTCTATCTGGGCTGAAGGTCAGCAGACTCATCCAGTCTAGTCAAGACGTTTTGAGAAAGAGGACGGGAAATGGATCGCGTTCTTATCAGGCATGGGGATTAGTGTGTCACACAGCTTCATTTGATCACCTAGTCTAGATATGAGTGGATTGGTACAATTAGCCTGCTGTCAGTAGTGCTGCTGGCGCAAAGAATAAAAGGATATGGATGCAGTTTCTGCCATGCCTTGTTCTGTTCTCTCTGACAGCGAGAGTGGATTTCACTTGGGTTCCTTTAACACAGGACTGCAGAGTCCTGACAGAAAGATAGATGTTGGCCGCTCTTTCTCTCCTCTTGGGCTGCATCCAAATGTGTTCCGGCTCAGATAGAGGAAGGACTGACAGACCCTTTAGCTCCAATATCAAGCATTGCAGAGCTGCTCTGCTATCTGTGCAGCAGTTCTGCACTTCATGAAACGCTAACTGACGCTGATTAGAATCAGATCTCGCCCTGACGTTAGGGTGACGTGCTTTGACTGCTTTCACAGCAGGCTAATTCAGTGCTGTTCTCGAACATATACAAGAAGACGTTTACAGCGTTTGTTGCCTGGTGCCTAATTGCGTAGAAAGGCTAATGCTCTTTCTGGCATGAACCACTTTCCGCCTACGTCTGGAGAGCAGAGTTTTTTGGAAGCCGACCAACCTCCAAATACTTTCTCGATGCACAGATAGGGCATAAGGCTCCTCAGGTTTTTCAAGGAGAATCTGCTCTGTTGGTGAGCATTCAGCCTAATTAGACTTTGCCGAACTGCTGTCAAAATAACTGTGCCCTGTTTCCTTCAATAGTAGATAATGAGTTGTATGGGCTTTGCTGTGTTTACACACAAATCTTGCCTCCCTCGCTGAAGCAGTTATGTCATTACAGTAAGGGTTTCTGCACGACGCTCCATTTTTCTTCGAGTTACCATGATTTTACAGACACCAATTTCCCCATCCCAAGAGTATCCGAAGAGGGCCAAGTTTACTTCACCCACAGGTTGAGGAGAAATTTGGAGCAGTCTGGAAGAAGCTTTTATGTCATGGCAGCCAATAATATGCAGCCGGCTGCTAGTCGGAACACACTACTAATCCCCCCTGCCATCCCCTGTCCTGGCCAGACTCTCACTCCCCCAGCAAATCTACAAGCCTTTGTTACCATGAATTAAATTTGCAATTAACCTTTTAAAGGGTGAAATGAGGGCAGGCAGAAAGGAAAGGAGATTATCCCGCCACATACCGAACCCATTCCACTTCCTTCATCAGGCACAGCTTGAAGCCCATTGTGCTTCTCAGTTGGACACTGGCTCCACTGAAGGTTGATAAACACAATTAATTAGACTTTGCCAGTGCACCACGTGGGTCATGTGGAGCGATGCTGGATCAGGTGTTCTTGTGTAGGGGGAGTGCACAGCATCTGTGGTCTTGAAGATGGTTGGAACTTGAATTTGGAACAGTCAGCGGAGTTTCTTCCATTGATTGTATTGAGCCCGTCCAGGACTGGTAATCACTTGGTGCAGCAGCTGGTGTGTTGTCTTGGTGTAGGCCAGGAATTATAGGCCACGTGTTTTGGCCATAGCTGAGAAAGAATGTTTTTTTTTTTTTTTTTTTTTTTTTTGCCAGGAACGGTGCTTTTGTGGAAGAAAAGCGGTGTAAATCCCGGCCTTGGCAATATGTCCTTCCTACACTTACCCATCACCGTAATGGCCCTAACAGCTGCCACAATAAGGCAGCCACTCCCAAAACTCATTTAGTGAAGAAGACTAGCTTATCTGTCTTTTTCATTGTTCTTCTGTCTTTTTCTTGTCCCTCCCTTGCCGTCTCTTTGTGCTGTCATGTCTTTTATATCTGTCAGGTGTTCTATCAGTCTTTCTTTTTTCTTTCTCATTTTGGGCCACTGTTTTTGGGGGGGTGTCTTTTTTTTTTTTTTTTTTTTTTTTGTCTTAGCAGACTGTTCCTCCACTCCATGCTAGGCCTAAGCCTAACCTATTTCTTTTCTATTGAAAGTTTACAGTTAACACATGGACTACTGCATATCATGAGGGAACACCAGTGAGATCATAATGCAAGTCATCCGTTCCCACCATGACCATGCCAAGTGTGCATGTCTGGACAGTATGTGGTTGTTTTGCAGCTCTTCCGCTGCCTTTGTCACCATCCGCTGCTCCACTGGTGGGATCAAAGACCTCCCGAGTCTTGTCAACACCTTGTTTTAAAAGAGCAGCATTTCTGGAGATCCCGCAAACTGCCTGTCTTTCACCTCTGCAATGTGAAAGTTCAGCAGGGTTACAGACCTAAAACATGCTTAGAAGGCTGCATTAAGAATGTGCTCCTCCTCCAAAGCCAAAAGGAACATAACACAGTTTGTAACCTTATGACAAGAACCAGTTGACATCTGCAGACATGCAGTTTCAGGATGGGATTCCATCCAGACACATGATTTCAATTAAAAAGGAAAGTCTTCAGAGACTTGTTCGGCACATCCGAAGCGGACGTTCATAGCATTTAGCAATGAAACTCCATCCCTGCAGGATCCTCGTTTTCCTACGATATCTTCTGTTAGACAACAATTAGCGTAGAGTGAAGGCTTCTTCCTCAACAGGTCTGCCAAACTTGATCCCTGGGCAGAAAGTCTACTTTAGCCTTAGGGTTACATGTGTTCCAACTTGCTGTTCTTGCTCTGCAGTAAACATTTGTATTCTTAAAACGAGAAGGAAGCGATAATGAGTTCCACCACAGGAAATCTTTAATATACTTTGACTGTTAAAAGGAACAGTTTAGCAAAAGAATTTCTACTGACCTCCCCATGTCAGTTTTGCTTCTTAAGTTTGAGTAGGTTTGATTTATGGAAAAGATTTTGGTGACTGACTTTTAATGTTTGTTAGCAACATTAGCCTTGCATCTCTAGTTCTTTGGAAGCAAACTTGATTTGGCTGATTGACTACATCTGGGGTAGATGGGGAAAAAATGTGTAAATTTGGTTTTCTGCTGGACTTAAGAAGACTTAAGAGATATTATAGGGGAGAACTCTGGTGGTGCTCCTAAAGAGGGACTTGTGGGTAACTTTCAGTGTGTCAAAGGAAACTATGTGGTGGGAAACAAGGCTTCTTCTGGCTGAGAGAGGGACGCTTAACCTCCATCACCACTCTGTACTTGAATGTGGGAAACTGATGGCCATATTCTCTTCCGGGGCTGTCACATACTGTGTTTAAACATCCATTTGTGGCGGTTCTACTTTGGGTTACGTTTGGCTTTTATAAACGTTAGCGCTTTTAAGAAACCCTGATTGGTCTGAAGCTTGTTTAGGGCTGAGACACGCTTAGACAGATTATATGTAATCATGGCTCTTTCTGAAACATCATTTTCTCCTTTTGTTTCACTTTTAATCACTTAATTCCTATATAAACCCTCCCAGTTGCTTGCCTTTCTCCCTCAGAAACACCCAATTTCCAGTTCCTGTGCCTTCCTCTCCCTTTCTATGGGCGGCACCTCTTAATGCTAGGTCAGTGGACCACCAACACTCCGCAAGCACATCACGGCGCAGCACATCACTGTCCAAAAAAAAGAAAGAAAATGAATTCTGGCCTAGTTTAAGAGCATACTGTATTTATGGATATCGCAGTGAATTGATTCCAGGCCTTTGACTGGCCAGTTGACCAAATCAACAGGTATGTTCCACTTACCTGTGAAAAATAAATGTGTGGCTAATTTGTCATTTTAACTCCTTGTATTGGTGACTTATATTGTGGACATTATATAAGCTGTAAATATTCAGTGACCTAGATGTTATATAAGCCTGTTCGTAACCCTTTTAATGTAAAATTTATTTGATTAATCTGCTAGTTGCTGATGTATTGGATGTTTTGCAGATCACTGCCAGGATTGAAGACATGTAAAACATATTTGGGGGAAAAATAAGCTAAATGTAGCTCAGTGAAAGCATAAACAAGTAATGCCTAGTCCTAGATCTGCTGAATTAAGTGTCATGTCTCGCTGTTCTCTGGCATTTGTATCTTCTCAGTTGTGTTTCGCATCTTGCGGTTTCATTGTGGTGAAGTGTAGCGCTGTCCATGGCTCACAGAAGCTGCTGTCCAGCCCTCATGACTGGAGTCTCTTGAAGTCCCACCCTACCATCTTCTCCCAGGCGTGTCCCTGTGTCCAGCTGGGTATTTTTAGAGCTGCAGACAGGGAGGAGAGGAAGCCTGTGCTGTTCTTCTGCCATTCTGCTCCACTCAGAAAAGACAGTCTGGCTATTTGTCTCGTTCTCTGTCATGTCTGATATATAACCATCCCTCCCCCACGGTATTAAGCCAGTGTTTCTACTGAACTGAACAACTGTCTTCATTCTCTCTCTCAGCCAGTAGTAGTACATTAGACTGGAGATCAGTGGTCACCAGCCCTCCTCTTGGAGATCTCCTGCCATGTTTAACTCCAACCTGCATCTAACATGCTGCCTCTCCCTGTTACTTTAGTTTCCAGCCAGCCAGGGTCTTGAAAAAGTTAATTAACCAGAGCAGGTGTTGCAGATTGGAACTAGACTCCTCATGAAGGCAGATCTCCAGGAAAAGGGTTGGTGACCACTGTGTACACAAGTTTTATTCATGCATACTGACTCATACTGAGACATTATTATTTATATTAGCCCTAAATGCGAGTATTAAATCGATAATGACATGTCAACATTAATTTATGCCTTTATACTGTGGTTATTGCTAAAGGCTGGGTGAAACTGGTATAATTTACTGAATATTTATAAACAAAAGGACAGACATGTTTTGGCACATGAGAGGCATCGTAGCCACCAACCCACAAAACAGCGCTACTAATTATAAGAACCCACCCAAAGGGTGGAGATCATGAAGTGCTTGCGAGAGAACAGTATATTTTCACTGCGAACACGACAACACCAAATGGTATGAATGAAAAATGTGTCCTTAAATTTTTTTGTTAATTTTTTACTTGATCGATTTTCAATACCGCCCCCAACTCATGTTGGTCTTTAATTCTTTAATCACCAATGCCATAAGTGGGTGGATTCTTACAGTTAGTAGCACTGTTTAGTGAACAATGTCATGACAACATTTAGGACCCTGAAATGTGTCTGTGTGCATTAATATTCAGTAAACTAAACCAGTGCACATTTGGTTCCTGCTCTTGACCTTTATTTGTTTTGTATTCTCTTGATTATCTGGTGCCTGTGAATAATGTCTCTGCATCAAAAGGCCGGTGGCCTAGCACATGATGGATGAAAGCACTGACTCAGTGTCCACACTTCTTTTCACAGAGGCCCGAAAGGCTCTGGCTAGGTGTGTCAGGCTGAAGGGCGAGCCGTAATTTATAGTGGCAGTTAGTGGTGAAGCTCGGGTGTGTGGAAGATAGAAGGTGGAAAACATGGCTCTGCGTTCTCCCAGGCTGTCGAAGGTCTTGTAGGGTACGCGTGTCTCTACATTCGCTGTGTCTGTGGTCTGTGATTTTCTGTTCATATCATCATCTCAACAAAGCAGCTAAGTTTTGAGGTTCAACGGGGAAAAAAAAGTGGATAGCGGTTTTTTTTTTGGTTTTTTTTTTTCATGCCTCTCTATCTCTTTTATATCTGAAGTGTTGCTTCCAGCTTTCTCTGGTCATATTTCATCCTTCCCATGGCTGTGTCTAATGCGTATCCTCATATTGGCTTTGATCCTTCCAAACATCCTTCATCTCCATTTCTACCGAGTCGTGACATGCGTCTCTGGCAGGGGGCCAGGATGTGTATGACTGAGTATCTTTTCTACATAAAGGCCTCCCAGTGGTAGGAAACAGTTCAGTACAGCATGTGCTGTGCTGCTTGTCACACTGGTCCAGTCAGAATCCATATACTATATTTAATGTTTATATGGGTAAATTAAGTAGAACTGGTTGTTAAATACACTTCACATCCTTAGCTCTCCTTCACTGATGATTATCGGGTATAAAATAATGGATTAATCCAGTATATCGATCCAGATTGCTTTAGAAATTCCATAGGACTGTGGTTGCTCATGGTCATGCCTTATTGAAGAAGTATTCATCCAGGATTGGATCATAAGCCAACACTAATCAAGAACCCAGACAAATTGGGAACCCATTTTCATGAATCATGGGCCAAGTGTATAATTACACCCTTATATCTAATGCCAGAAGCACCTGGTGCCAACATATCTAATTTAATTAGTGAAATTATTGAAAGTATTGTTTGAATGATTGCAAATTAGTAATTTTATCACTTTTATCACTCAACTATTTTGTAAAGGTCAGTATGGTTCCAATATCAGCAGAAAAGGCTTGATTGAATGTTAGGCGGGGGGGGGGAAAGAATGATCCGCTCATATTCTGTAATAAATCTTATCTGAAACATTGCATGAAAATGTGCCTTTTGATCATATGATATTAACATGGTAATTCTTGCACCCTAAGTACATATTGCATGCATTAGGGGGATAATAGTTCATTGATTTTCAGCTAATGGACCTGTTCTGAGGTTAAAGTTAATTCTGATTTGTGTGATAAAATAACATTACAGATAAGGTCAACCCTCCAACAAAATAAACCTCAAAACCCTTATCATTTAGAACTGACCTTTTAAAAAACCCAGTTATGAGAGCCAGTGTGTTCATAACAAAATCCCCACCCCCTCCCTTTCCTCTTGACTCTGATTGGCTGCAGCTGGTTTATTTTTGCGCTAATTGCCTTTGCTCTCGGATCACGTGATCGTTTCACTTTCAGGGCGCCTCTGTGCTTTGAAGTGAGTGCAGGTGCTTCTAGTTTATTCCGGCCCCTCTAACCAGTCCAATGTGCTTGGCTCAGGTTGATGGTGCGGAAGTCAGCATTGGTTGTAAACTTGTGCTTTCTTTTTGACACATTTGAACACGGCACCTGTAGAACTGAATAAAAGTGATGAAACGACCAGTTTTCATCAATCCCTTCTTTTGGAGCAGGACAGGGCCAGCAGTGAGCGAGGTTTCCTCCTGTTTTAGAGCCTCCTGTTCAGTCTGGAAGCCCCTGACCTGTGTCTGCCCACCACACAGCGTGATGCTCCTGTTCCAGCCTCACTTCGACCTGGAATTTCCTCCTCTTTTGCTTTTTCAAGTCTGATATTTTCTCCCCTGACTGATTAGATTTAGTGCTCCCAGTGTGACGGTCCTGTTTGCCAGGGTTGGAAATCTAACCCTAAGCCTTTGGGGGGATCTTTTAGCACCCTCAAACTATGCTGGACTCTTTGGTATTTATATTGAAGGGCTTCACATCCCAAAGACCAAAGCAGGCCAGAGTGTTTAGACTATTGATGAACTGTGTTTTCTTCATCCCAAAGATGTTTTGAGGGGCCGAGAGGGTCTGTGTACCCAAAGGAGTTTTTGTCAGTCTGTGCAGCTAACATATAAAAATGTCAATGTTTATTAATGCCCACAATTAGCCTAATCTAAATTTTGACGCCTAAACTCTCTTTTGTAGCCTGAATAAGACATCGTCTGTGTGTGCCAGCAGAGTGGGTTGTCTCGTTACACCCTAGAGAGCAAAAGCAGATCCCAACGTTCCGTTCGCTGGTGGGTGGATTTAGATAGCGAGCTTATTTTGATTGCCTTGTGTGTTTGGGCGATGTGCCACCCTGTTTGACTTATCTGGATGGTGTGTGTCACCCAGAGTTATCACACTACTCTGCCCTCAGGACCCGGCCTTTCTGACCCAGTGGAGAGCAGAGCCTCCTGACTTTTGAGTCTGTGTGTAACTGTGTGTCATTGATTTGTTTGCGAATGCCGAAGCTCTTGAGCAGAGCCAGGAGGCTCTTCTTGGTGCCCTCTTATCTGCACAGATAGCCAGCTCATTCTGTTTGCTTCATATGCTTAGATAGAGGCCATGGGACAGACTTTATTTACTTATTTCTCATGCATTTAATGGGTTTTCTCTAGAGGACAAAAATTGATAGTGGATTATTCATGTCTTTTAATCAATGAATTGGCAATTTTTCATGTGTGCATTGGACAAACCCTCTAGAACTGCTAGCCCCTTCAGGTTTGGCCTCTTGGTTATACACTACTTTGACATTTCTGTTGTTTACAGTGTTGAATAGTTTCAGATCTAATTTTATCTCAACCAGTACTCAGCATGGCTCAGTTCAGGTAGCACTTCAGTACTTCTCTCAAATATGAGGGTCATCTTGTATGCCTTGGGACAGCTCCCAAACAAGAGCCACTCTTATTAGTCCAGCGTTCACCTCAGGATGCTTTATTTATGCCATCACTTTAAATATTGCATGTATCTGCGCTCTGGTGTTTTCCAGAACGTCGCCTGTAGCCAGCCTGGCTCACTCACCAGATCCTCACCAGTGGCAGAAGTAGGTCAGACTGACTTGCGTCTCCAGACTCTAATTTTTTTTTTTTTTTCTCCCCTCCTTTCCGTTCTGCACGGTTGAGTCCTGTGTCCAGTAGGGCGTGGTCAGGCCTAAGGACACACCTAAGGCCATTGAGGCCATTGCAACAGACTGCTACAGACTTTTCCCCCTGAAAACTTGTGGTCTGCACTGACCACAGAGCCAGTTAATCACCCTACCACCTCTTCCAACCGGCTCTTTCGCTTTCCTAACCTGCCCTTTGGCTTAAATTGCAGTAACTGCTAATAAACATGTCTTCTCTCGCCTTCCATTTCTCTGGAATAGTCACTGATTCTGCTCGGAAGATTATGCCATCATGACTACTACACGGCATTACACTGGCAGGAACAGGAAGGCATTTTGATTTTTTCTTTTTTCTTGCTGCCACCATGTAGCAAATCCCATTAAAAAGGCAGCTGGAGCCTTGGAGGGGGCGTGCTCATGTAGCCTTGTCTAAGTGTGGCTCCAGTATTTAGGAGAGAAAGCAATCTCTCCTATGCCTCTCATCACTCCACTCATCACTCCAGCATCATTTGAGCCACTTTCATTTGATGGGTGTTGACTGACGAGCTCTCGGTCGGAATGGAGGAGCTGGATTTCCCTGAGCTGAAAACTGGATTGAGCCAAAAATTGCCTAAAATTGAATGTGCTAAATCTCTCAAATGTCCTTGCAGTTTTTTCTCTCTTTCGTCCCTCCTTCTCCCCAGCACCTTCCCAATACCTGTATTTAATACATTGTTGTACAATAGAGAGCTAGCTAAACCTGACAAGTGTAATACTTGGCTAGCTATTCATTATTTTAATGTTAGGCTGCAAGTAGTCTGCTGGTAATACATGAATAACTTCACTCCACTTCATGTTATGATGCATTACAAGAGTCTCTAGATTGCAGTGGGATTACATTTACAAAGTCCCCGGGTTGAAGAAAAGTCCTCTTGCTACTCTGCCGCCCTGATCGGCCGTGCCGGTGTTTTTCTCCCTGCTCCCCTGAGAAAATTATAGCCCGAATTACGTCATGGTTTTCACTAAACTCAGTGGTGGTCTTATAATTTTAGTCCTGTCTGGATACACATCTCTCTGATTTTCCAGGCAGATGTCGCCTTGTGTTTCGGGGAGGAAAGGTTTTGACTAATGCCACTCGCCACGTTTAGTCTCCTGGTGCAAGTATCCATGTTAAACACTTCTCAAATGGGTGCTTAGAAATAGTCTCTCAACTATTTACTTGATCTGGGTGGTAGAATGTCATCTCATACCATGAGATCATTAAGAGGAGAAGGAAAAAAGTCAGAAAAACAAGATCTGTATCAACATACGCATGTTATCTCTTATTCATTCATTTTCTGAGATGCTTATCCTAACTAGAATGGAGGGGTGGTGCTGGAACCTAACCCAGCACTCATAGAGCAAAAGGTTGAGAACCCTGGACCGGGCACCAGTATATCACAGGGCATGATCATATTTTAGTTGAGCTGAAATTATAACCAGGACTGTATGACCAAATGTGAGGCAAACATCTAGGTTTGTAGAAAATACAACCCTCTAGAAACTTAATTAGAGCAAACCAGGCCTGTAAAGCAGGTCAACATGTTTTGCTACAAAATAGAGCTGAGGCAAATGGCCTGCAAAATCATCACAATATTTTTAGGGTATATCATGATACAATGTAAGAAGCAAAACGTCAAATCAACACTCCTGCCAGCAATTTTAAAAAATGACAATGTGTGCTTAATGTTTGTGAGTCATTTTCTGCATCCCACAAAGAAGGAGCCATGATACAGCGAGTATATTCAGTCCACTATATCGGTGTGACTACAAACTATGGTATCAAGTCAGATTTCTGAACTACTTCTTTAAAGGATTACACCAAATGTCTCCTCTGTTCACTGTGCATTTAAGGAAGCCTATTAGTCATCAGCACGGACAGTTTCCAGAGTCTCCTGCCTGGGAATGATCTCAGGCTCTGTGTTTGTCTCTGTGCTGAAAGAGTGCCTGTGTGGCTGTTAATTTTATCTGACCACGCCGTCCAGCCTGGTTGTACAGCGCTGCACTGCACTATACCCAACTTGGCTATAATAAGAAGCTGACACACAATCTGCTATGATTAGTTTTTTTTTTTTTCTCCCCTTCTCGTACCACAGCCAATGTTGACAAACGGGCTGGTTGTAATGGGCCTCACTTAGGCAATCTATAAGCATTGACATGCTGCTCTTGAGCATTCTTTATCCTCAGCATGAGGGCCCTGAATAATCAGGTGCTGGATGAAGCCATCAATTTTCAACCCCTCCAGCCTCGAATGTCACTGGCTACGAAATGCTTCAATAAATGGAGTGATGAAGGAAATGTCCTCTTCCAACAGCCTTGCCCTTGCTCCGAGGCTGTATGTCCTTCATGGATTGACCCCTGGGTCCGATTATTTGCTGAAATGATCCGGTCTACAAGTGCTGATGGCCAAATAGCTGGATTTTCATTAAAAGGTGGTCTCCGTTCCCGGGATTTGATTACAGGAACCTGAGGGGCAGTGAAAGATT
Organism: Brycinus macrolepidotus; assembly: GCA_037974445.1. Classification (NCBI taxonomy): domain Eukaryota; kingdom Metazoa; phylum Chordata; class Actinopteri; order Characiformes; family Alestidae; genus Brycinus; species Brycinus macrolepidotus. Next base: position 3,135,133 of record JBBPCZ010000040.1, on the reverse strand, counting down.
AAAGAGCTCTGTACAGGAACAATGGGGCCATCGAGAGGGCTTAGACTAAGGGCTAAGGGTGGGCAGTACAACGGAGAATAGAATATCACAGTATTTGAAAGCATTTTTCCAACACCAGTATGTATGTATGTTTGATTTGTCTGAGGCAAAAATGAACTTAAATTGATGGAAAAATCAAGCAGTTGGTGTAAAATAAATGGGAAAAAAGTAAGATACTGTGCCCATGGTATACTCTGTAAAAATCTATATTGGTGGACAGTTTCTCATGATGCCAATTGCGTGTCATATTCCCCACTCTTTCTTAGGGCTTTGATCCATGAAAGATCCTTCTGAAGTGAAAGCCTGTTGCTGTTTAATGTATAAAGTAGGCTAATCCTTGAATCCGAGTTCTCTGGGGGAGTTGATGGAGGCTAGAAGATGAGTTTGTAGCCAAGTTTAACACATTAACTGTGAAGTATTAGGAACCTCCAGCTTTTGTGTTTGCTTTGGATGAATGGGGGGCTTAGCTGCTGGATGGTGGAACACCACCCTAAGGCAGATACAAAAGCTCACGTACAGAACTGAGTCACTCAGGAACAATCCCTTTGATACGTCCCTTTCTCATCACTTTTCCACCGCAGGCCTCTCTTCACCTTTGGCAAACACAAACATGAACACTCAGGCGCATGTGTGAACACACGCTCTCGGCCATGCAAATTTGGACATGACTAACAGCGTTAGCAACAGCAGTCGCAGTAGCGATTTAGGAGATTAATTTCCCATATTCAGTAAACATCCGCTTTTGCATCATTAAAAAGCGCTTGATTCATCATATTTGCGTCATTGTGGGGGCTGCTTAGCTGCTAGCAGCGATGGAGAGGCAGCCTGGTACATTTTCAAGTGAAGTTCCAGAGAATGGAAGGGCGTGTGTCAACACATGCCCAGGCATCTTCAGGTCTGATGCTGTGGAAGCACATCGACGGGAGCTGTCAAAGCACTCTCGCTCTGAGTTTTTTCTAGTAATCACCTGGAAAACCCCCCTTTAATGGATTCAAAGCAGAAAATAAACAAACCAGACCTGCCTGTAAGATAAACAGGACCTTCATCGTGCCTTTTAGCCATACAAAACACAGTGCAGTTGAAGCAGAAAGCCATCTTTGATAAATACAGTCAAGTGGAGGAAATGGAAAAACTGTCGCTCATTAAAAAACAGGCCAGGCCTGTAAGTCTAGTACCTGTGGCTATGATTGTTTCTCATATTTAGGCCAAATGTCTTGTAATGGGCTTATTTATCCCACTTCCCTAAGCGGAGATCGGGGTGTTGTCCATAAAACTTTGATTCTGTGATGTCTGCGCTGTTTTAATATCCTGCGTTTTGCCTCTATAATATCCTGGCTAAGACTTCAGTCACTGTTCAAGTGAATTTTATTCAGATGAGGCCAGGGTTTTTGCTCCGTAGCGTTTCACATCCTGCAACAGCTCCTTTCAGTTATTGGCTTTAACTAAATAGGCTTTATGTAGCTGGGTGTACATTTGCAATTGTGAACATATGGGTTACTTATGCACACATCTGTGGGTGGTCATTGACCTTTTATGTCTTGCTTTATTACAGCAGTTAACATGTGACTGCATATTAAAGCTTTAGTGACTGGTTTTGAAGGCATTGTTGAGCATTGTTTGCATTGAAGTGAATTAGGTTGTGATGGGCAAATATTCTTGAATAATGACCATTTGTTTAACTGGGTCTGAATTTTTATGCACTCTACTTATTCCCAAAAGCACCAAAGTGTGAATAATCAGAAAGAAGAGGCAAAAAATGGTATGGCTTTGAGCATAACGCACCATGCATAATATCTGTGGTGGTGTGTTTGAAATAAATAAAGTAGACAGCTTGTCTGCTCATTCCTCACTGGGAGAACTGTCATACTTGCGAATGGGGTGACAAAGCATGGACGTAGTGGGATGATAGAAACTGCAGAAATTTTCAGAAAATTTTCCTGTAGCACAGTGAAACCTAGAGATCTAATCCTGGAGATCTATC
>JBBPCZ010000040.1:3116100-3131901 GCA_037974445.1 Brycinus macrolepidotus | reverse complement strand
GTGTGTGTGTGTGTGTGTGTGTGTGTGTGTGTGTGTGTGTGTGTGTGTGTGTGTGTGTGTGTGTGTGTGTGTGCCTGCACATGAATTCTAGCCTGCATATGAAAGTAATTCTCACAAATGAAATTATACCTAATAATTTAGGAAGTAGTGCCTCTTTTTTAAAGTATTGCTACTTTGTGGGTGATTTTGAAGTTGGAATTTTCCAGTAATGGAGAAAAAGGAAATAAGCTTAGTCTGGCAGCACCAGGGCTGCTGGTTTGGATGCTTTAATGATCTGAACTAAACTGTAACTGTAGACTCACTGCACACAGAACCAACCGCAGCACTTCAGGCTTTTTAAAAACATCCAAGCATGGAGTTTCTTCAAAACGTATTTAATTGGTTTTGTAATTAATGCATGTTTTTTATTGCACCTAACACATTTATAAACCAGTTCCTGATAAAAAAAAAAGTTTTATCCATTTATCCACACAGTCTGCGAGGCGTCTTATCACCTGATATGATCTTCCATGGCGTCTTTTTTGTTCCATGCCGTCTTTCTGTTCCAGACCCTCTGCTGGTTTGCCACAGCGATAAATATCTGTTGATAGGGCTGTTAGTGCGTGTTTTGGAAACAGCAAAATTCTAGGCAATGTGTTTGAAAGCACCCAAACCAAATTGAACCTTTTGCAACTGTTGCAGCAACACGCTGCCTCCCGGTGTCCTGACAATCGGTAGGAAAACTGATGATGGAGTCTGGGTATATTTGTGTGATTCACCAGTTTCATGACTGTTACCTTGTGAAACACACTTGCGTCTGTATGCAAGTACTTTATTTTTTAAATTATATTAGGGGTTTAACAATGCTGTGCTATATTGATATCTAAAAATTTGACCATGTGCATTGTGGAGATGCTATCAAAGTTTGCAAACAACCTGCACTCATCAACAGCCCAGTCCAGCACGTCCTTTGCCTCTAGTGGCGAATTCTACTACCACATGGTTATGGTCACCTTGTTTTTCATTCAAATATTGTGAGGATATTAAGTCATGAACCCTCACAGATCCTTAAAGTCTTGTGAGATCAAAATTGAATATTGCAAGGCCATAGAAAATTGAGATTAATTAAAAAGAAATATTAAATGCCTGAAAATCTTTTTCACTACTAAAAGATATCAAATTTGACAAAGATGCCTGAAGACTGGAATGAAAAGACTTATCTGGTATGTAGTAATAATAATAATAGTGTTCATAATAATGATAGCCAACCAAAAATATCCAGTTGACTGGCCCAAAACTGACCATTTATGAAGGGCTAGTATTCAGCAGTACAGATGATAAAAAAAAAATGGAACAGGATCAATTGAATCAAGTCCTGTATTCTTAGTTATATATTAACATGTAGGTTTAGGTCTGCTTTTATTCTCCAAGGGATTTATTGGACACTGTCCATTTAAAGTGTAAGACAACCCCCTATTTAAACTTTCTCTACAGTTGTCCATTAGTCCTGCCATTTAGGAGTCATTATCATGCCAAAAGGACATTGGTATGAAGAGTTCAAGATAATATCGATTGTCCTAAATGTCCTGTTCACAAAGAGTGCCTTTTCAAGACTGCACCCCTGAAAGGTGCCCAGGTGATTAAATTGCACTTTTCCCCCACCCCAAAACCGAAATGGACATCCTTTAGAGTAGAGCTTCAGTTGGGTTCATATGATGAAATTTCATGAGCTTTTTGTTGGTGTGGCCAAGTGTGTACAGCTATATCACCTCAAGCCAACATTAAAGCTTAAATGTAAAGCTCTTTCAGAGGTTTTAGAAAAATGCCATTGATCGGCATTACTGTGCTGTGATTATTTTGGCCTCTGACTTTGCCTCGCTGGATTGCAAAAGCCAATAATGGAAATGCAAAGTCGTCTGACAAAAAACAGGCTAATTCTGTCCTTTCCCCAAGTGGATTTCTCTGTCTTATCTGTAGGCATTAAGTGCTTTTGTCTTGCAGTAATGTATTTGTTCAGGCTCAGGGACAGTGGAGGACGGTGCTATCACAGCACTGGCGAATTTGCTCCCCTTTTTTTCGTTGGTACCTTTAGTTCATTCCCCTGGCATCCTCTGTTACAAGGACGCTTCGGCTGTCCGGAGGTTGCAGTGTAAATGTTTTCATAGCAAAACGGCTGCGTCAGCCTCTGGATGTTGCCTGCAAGAAAGTGAACGATACTGAAGAGTTGAAGGAGAAAGGTTAACATTTAACAGCAGCTTGATCTTTACATAACTTTTATTGAAGAGGGGACATTGAGTGCAACCCTCTGTCTTCTGTTTTTGAGTTTGAAGAGAGAGGTTTGCTGTGATCTGTACCCAAGAAGTTTTACCTGCACATCTGGCAACACCTTTACATTGAAAAGCGCATATACTCAACATTCATTACCCCAAACCTGTAATGAACACAGTGACCAGGTCATTGTCCGTGAGGGAATTGTTATAATGAGTCACGAAGTACTAATTAAGGAAAGGAGACCAGCAGTTGCCTAATTAGAGGGTTTGCTAATGATGAAGGCCTCGGTATTTAGAGGTAGGAACATCCAGACTGCTGCTGCCTCCCAGCTGGAAAGAGGGCTTTCTCGGGTCACTCTGACCTTGCTTTCTGGCTCCCTGTCCCGCTCACAACCTTTTCCCTCTCAACTAAAACCAATAGCCCACGGATTTAGGGGCGCTGCTGGAGTCCTGTTTTTACCTCCTTTTGCTGATTGTGCTGAGAGACTTTCTCCAAGGGGAAAAAAATGTTGGAAATTTGTATTCAATCTGTGAGAGATGAATAATTATAGTGTTCAGACCTTTGTAGTGATTTTAATTCCCCAGTACAGTTTTGTGAAAACAAAGACTGTTTTCACGTGGCCAAGCTTATTTAGCACTGACAACTGGCAACTCATTCCTGTGGTTCAGCTGACCTTTCAACCTTAAAGATTTATGTTTATTCCAGACTCTGCCCTTATGTGTAATGGACTTCAGTTGTAATGGATGGAATATCAATTTCATCAGCTTATTTTCCTTCATAACTGATCATTGTGACCTTATTCCTAACCTCTTGTTTCTCAAGGCTGCAGATTATTCTGTCTGGAGACAATATATTTACCCCCCTGAAATTACGCCTTTATTAATTTGAAAAGCTTCTTGCACAGTTGTTAGAAAAGTAGAACACTCTTTAGTTGCCAGTGAAAGCTATCATTGCTTATTTTAGTGTCTTGTTTTGAATAGTGTCTGTTTAGAGATACATTCCATATAAAAGTCCTTGTTAGATTACATGTGAGAGCAGCAAATTACTGCTTGCCTATTACACAATTTGTGATATTTTTTCTCTTTTTCTCTTTCAGATGCAGCAGCTCTTTTATGAGAACTACGAGCCAAACAAGAAAGGTTACATTCGAGACCTCCACAACAGCAAGATCCACAGGGCCATCACACTCCATCCCAACAAAAATCCACCTTACCAGTACCGGCTGCATAGCTACATGCTGAGCCGCAAAATCGCAGAACTCCGCCACCGCACCATTCAGCTTCACCGGGAGATTGTGCAGATGAGTCGCTACGGCAACACGGAGGTGCACAAAGAGGACTTGCAGCTTGGCATGCCTCCCTCCTTCATGCGGTTCCATCCTCACCAACGGGAGGAGGTGTTGGAGTGGGAGTTCCTCACTGGGAAGTACATTTTCTCAGCCTTGGATGGGCAGCCTCCACGCCGTGGCATCGACTCTTCACAGAAGATGGCGCTGGACGACATCATCATGCAGGTTATGGAGATGATTAACGCCAATGCTAAAACACGAGGGAGGGTCATTGACTTCAAAGAGATTCAGTATGGTTACCGGAGGGTCAACCCTATGTATGGAGCAGAATATGTGCTTGACCTTCTGCTACTTTACAAGAAGCACAAGGGGAAAACCATGACTGTACCTGTGAGGAGACATGCTTACCTTCAGCAAACCTTCAGCAAGATCCAGTTCCTGGAGGAGGACGAAATGGACGCTCGAGCGCTGGCCGCTAGGATCAACCAAGACTCGGACTCCCTTTCTTTCCTGTCCAGCTCGCTTAAGATGTTTGTGCCATTCAAGCTTAGCGGATCAGGTGCAGAGCAACATGAACCCAAAGAGAAGAAGATCAACATCCTCGTGCCGCTGGCGGGACGCTACGAGATATTTGTACGCTTCATGGCCAACTTTGAGAAGGTCTGTCTCATTCCCAACCAGAACGTCAAGCTGCTGATTCTTCTCTTCAGTACTGACAACAACACAGAGCGTGTGAAGCAGATTGAGCTGATGAGGGAGTATCGTTTGAAGTACCCCAAAGCAGACATGGAGATCAAGCCCGTCTCTGGTCCCTTCTCCCGCGCCCTGGCCCTGGAGGTCGGCTCGGCCCACTTCACCAATGATTCCTTGCTCTTCTACTGTGACGTGGACCTACTGTTTACTGCTGATTTCCTAAAGCGATGTCGTGGAAACACCATATTAAGGGAACAGACTTACTTTCCAATCATCTTTAGCCAGTATGACCCAAAGGTTGTCTATGCGGGGAAAGTGCCGAGCAACAACCACTATGTGTTCACGTCCAAGACCGGCTTATGGAGACACTACGGCTTTGGCATCGTCTGTGTGTACAAAGGGGACTTGCTCAGAGCTGGTGGCTTTGATGTCTCCATCCAAGGTTGGGGTTTGGAAGACGTGGACCTCTTTAACAAATTTGTCCAGTCAGGAATTAAGTTGTTTAGGAGCACAGACACTGGCATAGTGCATGTTCATCACCCTGTCATATGTGACCCCAACCTAGACCCTAAACAGTACAAGATGTGCTTGGGTTCCAAAGCCTCATCCCATGGTTCAACACAGCAGCTGGCTGAACTGTGGCTTGAGAAGCATGACCATGGCTTCCGGAGGATCTCTAGTTCTAATAATGGATCAATGAGGACAGCATAGGCCCTGCAAAAATGGACCTGCTCCTGCCTGTCTTCCTCTTTATGGTGTTTTCAACTACCTAATTTATTTTTTCATAGAAAAGACTTCTGTGGATATATTTTGAAATAACTCCTTTTATAAAGTATACAAATAACAGCAAAGAACATAAATCTTCAGACCTTTTTTATCAATGCTAAAAATTGGTTTAAAAGGCCCCTGAAGGGTTGGAACATGCATTTCTTTTTTCACCAGTCCAACAATGAGCATTGTATTTATGGCGCCTCGTGTGAGGACAAGTATACTGTGTACCTCAGTGATGTGCACACCGATCACAGCGTGTTGTAGAGGAATTTATTTTAACGAGGGTCAGATTTCAGATGTGCAAATGTGGTGTTTGGGAGGGGGGTTTAATGTATTCTTATGTTTGAATGTTTACAGGAAGCCACATATACAAGCGATACATCCTTTGAAAAACTGACAAACCAACAAACTTAATTATTTCAGTCAAGGGCCCTAGTTCATATTGATGCATCACTTCTGTTGATTTCTTACTTTTTATGATCTGTAATGACACTGTTTTTTTGTTTTTATGTTTTCTCCTTGCGAATTTTGATTTTGACCTATGTGAACAGAACTGCTGGATCTTGGTTTAACCTTTCTGACTCATTCCCGCTGTCTAATTTATTGAATGCAGTCTCATGTAAAAAATCAGTTTTGTTCCGTTTTTTTCTCTTTCTCAAATTAATTTGATTACCAAAGACTTTTTGCACAGTTGGTGTAGGTATTGTGTGCGTGTGTGTGTGCACGCGTGTGTGTCCACGCGTGTGTGTGCACGCGTGTGTGTGCACGTGTGTGTGTGTGTGTGTGTGTGTGTGTGTGTGTGTGTACACACGCGGTAGAGCTGTCATGAACATAAAAATGAACTCCGGGATGATGATACTTAGTGTCGGATTGCATACAACTCTTTGAAAACACATTAACTAAACACAGAATTAATTACAGAGATTTCTCACAGAATCTGCACAATCTTTTTTTTTTTTTTTTTTTCCTTAATCTGAATTTCATTTATGTTGTAGAACAATCTGCAGGATAGATCATTCCTTCATGATGGAGCCCAGGGATGGGGTGACGCCTCTCCTTTTGGACTTGTGGACCGCTCTCCCACAATGTTATACACACACTCACTCTGTCGGAGCTTTCTTTTTGTATTTCTGTTAGCTTCCATTCGACTGGGCAAAGGTTATATATTTAAATAATAAATAGAAAAAAGTTTGTTCATGTGTTTTGTCATTGTTTTGTGCAGTTGCTGAATCTGTTGCGCTTCAAATCAGTCACCCATGTGCATTACTTGAATGTAATTTTGGACGAGCCAGTCAACAAGAGGTTGTTCAAGGACAGAGTGGGAGCAAAAGAGTGGTCCTCAATATATTAGTAAACCATTAGAGCCCTAATTAAATTGTTTCACAAGACCTACGGTTTTTAAGGGATAGCCAAAAGGGGTGTTTGCCAACAGACAGTCAGTGGGCACACATTCCAGCAAGCAATTAAGAAGAGAAGCTATTTAGCAGTGCAACTAGCCTCACCTTCAAAAAGCCTTTCAGTCAGAACCAGTTTGGAAGTCTCTAAAGGAGGTTTGCATGTCAAATGGCAGCCGCTTTATAAAGCTTCCATAGTAATACATCAGCCTAAACTCGGACAACCCAACTTTGGGGGGATTTGATTCAACAGTTTGCAGCTGCGGTTTACTCCCAGACATTGTCCATAATTATTGGTACCCTTGGTAAAGATAAAGAAAGTCTCTGATGTAAGTCTTCCTAATAATTTGTTGCCATGGAATTGCTGTCCAATTGTAGAGACTTGATGGGAAGATTCATTTATGTATTTTCTAATCTAGTTGATGTATGACTAAGGGAATTTGGTCTCTGTGTCACCTTATATTTATACCACATTGAAACAAAAACAAAAAAAAAAAAAAAAAAAAAGATTTTTTGTTTGTTTGTTTTCCCAAACTAAATTTACTTACTATTTTAGGTTGAACTTTCAGTGTGAGATTGAGGTAATTAACTGCAAAGACATTTTTATTCCCCCCCCCCCTTTTCATACCCAGTCAACCTCAGAGGGGAGTTGTAATCCTAATTGGCCATGCTGGACAAGATAATTATGTTTCAAAATACACATTGGCATTTATTGCGACTGACCTTGGATTCCCACCTTAGTCATCACCACTTTTTGTGTCGCTTTCCTTGAGTCACAGCATGTGGTTGCACAACAGCATCGTGTGATTGCGCAACTTGTATCTTAGTGCTGCGATTTGGCAGATGTTTAGGTTTGTTTGCCAGTTATTTTGTGATTAATATGAACGAGAACGGATCAGGGCCACGTTTCAATAGTGAGTTCTAGAATATCGCCTCACTCCGAAGTACTGCTGTACTTGGCATCTTGAGCTTCTTCGTCTGGTCCAAGTCCAAGATGAAAACTTTTTGTTGGCTATGGGCGAGCGGGCAGCATCGGAGTAGAGAATAGCAGAAGATGAGGTGGTGGCCTGTCAGCACTTGAAATGTCTGTGATTGCTGGTTCTGGGGAGAGCTGGTACGCTCCGTTCTATGTACAGTTTCCCGTCTGTCCTAATGTGATCCCCAGGGATTGGAGAGAAACAAAATGTGATGCTCCATAAACCAGAGTTGTTGGTTTCTCCTTGTTTTCAAACAGTGGGATGGACCGCCACTGAACTTGCTGCACCTTCTTGAACAGAAACAACCTTTCATTTGCAGTGCAATATCAATATATGATCTAAAATCATATCTGACCCTTTGGCATTTAATAAGTGAGGCAATGGTCATTTCATTTGTCCTCAAACGTTCTTGCCTTGTTCAAAAATGTATTTGTCCTCTCCTGACCAAATTTTCTCACTATAGCCACTGGATCCTCCTAACCAGCCTTTTCTATTGATATCCTCTATCCAGTTAGTCAGTGGTCAGGACTACTAACAATGGCAGGTTGGTCCCAGGTGGGTGTTACAGAAATTGACTTTGTTTGAAGAGGCTGCATCCATGTTCTGCCCTTGAACAAGGCAGTTGTACCCAAGGTAGTGAGTGCCACAGTCATCCTATTCAATATGTGTCATACTCCCAAGGGAGTCCTTGTGAATGAGAGAGTACTCCCAGGACTCCTTTTAAAATAGGAATGCTTCTTTTGTCCCTTCAACCTGACCACATGACACATCCACAGCGACTGCTGAATCCTCATTGATATTTAAGCACCACTGTTCATTTCTTCATAGCCTCATTTATTGTCATTCCATGAATCTAGTGCTTATGCGTTACAGCTCTGTTTCCTTGTTAGCGTCCGTCCTTAAAATTTGACACAGTCCTGTTATTCCATGGGCCAGGAGTAGAGCCAGCGCTGTCTTGGGCCTTGTCCACTGTCACAAGATTGCACACCCATGCTCTCAAGGACACAACCGCCACTGTAATCTCAATATGGCTCTCATCATGTTTGAGGGGAATCAGCGCAATAGAGCACTCTTGCATTTTTGAAATCACTGATTTGCACTGCAGAGAGATTTTTTTTTTGAAAAGCAAAGACACGATTTCATGCTTGCTGATTTGTGAGTGGGGAAAGGGAAAGCGAAGCATGACATCTCTCGGACGTGCAGACAGTAAACATCTCTTTAATTTCTCAGTGACTGTCACATTAGCCAGGTGGCCAAGTATAATGAGCTGAGAGCAGTAGACAGCATGGTAAACCGTTTCCTTAATGTGTTAAGGTATTTCATACTGTATCTCTTATCTCTGTGAAGAATGTCAGTAAATACACCTGTTCCAAGGTGTCCTAAAAGTATCCTTTTCGAATTTGTGTCTGACGCTCTAAGGTGTTGACATTCAGTTGTGCACATAGCTTGTAAAAACCCAGCCGGCCACAAGCCTAAGGTCACCATGCCCAATACTTGGTGTAGACTAGCATTGATCTGTGGAGCAGCAGAACAGAGTTCTCTAGAGAGATGGAACTCCATCCAATAGCTTTGCGGATGAGTTGAAGTGGCGTTTGTAATCCAGAACTAATCGTACGACTAATCGTCAGTACCTGACCTCCCTAACTCCCTTTGTGGCCAAAAGCAATCAAATCCTCACAACAGTGATCTAACATAAAGCCGTACCCGAACACTAGAGGCTGTTACTACAGCAAATGAAGGACAAACTCCTTGTTAAGATTCTTGATTTCAGACGATATGCTGGATGAGTAAGGGATTGCAAACTTTTGGATATTAATATTTGTGATGTGCTAGCCTGAAAAAGGAGCTTCAACCATCGCAATACTGAAATAATAACCATGAAGGGATCTCTTGGTTTTCCTCTGACCTAAAGTTTTTTTGGGTTTTTTCCCTAGAACCATGGTTTAAAGTCAAGAACTCTGTCAGAATATTTATTTGTAAAAGTTGGTCAGGATTGGTCTACAAAAAAGATCTTAACAAACCAGGACACTTGTCATGTTTTTTGGGTATTGCTGCACATTGGTCCACCCAGAAAATTTTCCTCTTTTGCTCGACCCCACTGTAGTTTTAACCCAGGACTTCCTAACCCAGAATATTAAGCCCTACTTGATCGCGCTGTTTCATAACATCACTGAAGTATCATTTGAAACTGCGCTTCTATTACTGTATCCACCCTGTCAAGACTTCGGTTGAATCAGTAAACATCTGCTAGTGACTGCTGCAAGGTTTCGTAAATCAGCTTTAGATGGAAAGCGATTCTGGGGCAGCCTCCACAAGAGAAGATCCAGCTGTTATTTGGGAATGAATACGTAATGACAGCCAAAGTTGCTGTGCCTCGCTGAATCGCTGCCAGTTTCCGTCAGCCACTAGAGCTGGACTGCTTAAAGTCCCCATCTTGTTTTTGTGTGCCGCCCATTGTTTGGTGCCTTAAAACAAAAGCCTCAGATGAAAACATGACAGAAAGAGGACGGACAATTCCTTTCGGGTGTTAGGGATGTTGGACGTGGGCCACTCGGCAGAGCCACATTCGCTTTCTTTTGTTTGCCCCATGTTGCTTCAGTTAAATGCCATGACTGCTTGTTCCCTGGAGGCAAACTGGAAGCGGGTGTGGTGACTTCCTCTCGGGATGGGGGAGTTTATTTCCGGCTTGCAGTGGAAAGAAAGGTGCCCTGTCTCCTGGCTGAAGACGCCTCCCCCACTGGTGTTCCGTCATCACCGTTACAGATGCTAAATTCCTCTAAAGAAGCTCTCTTTGCCGTGATGCTGCTGTTAGCATTCCGTTCACGCGTGTCATCTGGGAAACACATGGAACTTCTGTCTTCAGGCCTGCTACAGCTCCTCCTAACTGGATGGGCTGTTTCAGAATTCCACCGCTCAGTGGATCGTGTCAGGGGAGACAGACAAATTAGCCCATCTGTGTGTGACAGATTGTTAGCCTATTGAAATGGAGCCTACACATACAAAAAAAAAAGAGAAAGAAAACACCCCTATCGAGAGCCTTCCAAAGCATTTCTACAAAATACACTTGGAACTGAGCTGAAATGGCTAAAATAAGAAACTAGATCATTTTTTCTAAGGTAATTAAAGAACAGTGTGTTTTGGAAACCTTAAAGGAACACTGAGATACTAAGGACCTTAAGGAACATTAAGATATTATTAACACTCTGATGTGGGGGTGTCTATTGAGATGGATTTTTTTTTTTTGTCATTAGCTGGCAAATGCAGAAGGAAGGCAGATAGCTGCTGGGAAGGCAGGTATCCCATTGCAGCCATAATACTGCAGTTACTGTCTGTAAATCACTATTACAATCAAAAAACACAATTACTTCAACAGAACAACAGAAAAATGACTCATCAGATAAAAGTGTGAGAGAGCTCACTGGCTATCTAGATTCTTTGCATCAGTTTGGCTTCTTTTCTCTGGCTGTCTCTGGCATCTTTTGCACTGAAATTTTTTTTTTTTTCTTCATGGTAGGAGTTGTACTAATACTAGCTTGATATTTATGAGCCTGTAATTCAGTGGCAAGGTTAGCAGTCAGAATTTGGTGACACCACAGGGATTTCCACTAGAACCGTATGAAGTAGTGAGAACACTGAGGAACGAAAATGATCATGAATTCTGTCAAACTGATGAGACTAACGCTGCACTACAGAATAATATGTAACACAGCAAATAAGATATTAAACAGGTTTAGACGGTGTGTCCTTGTAACTATTAGTTTAATTCCATAGTCTCAGATAGTCTGTCTTTTTATACTTCATACTCTGGTAGGTCAGGCTCAAGCTAACAGTTTGTGAGTAGCAGTAATGCTGACTTGCTAATTCTAATTTGCCTGTATACGAGTTGCAAAGTTAGCAGTCAGATTTGGGTGACACCACAGAGATTCCCAGTTGTTGCATGAGGTAGTGAATACATTGTAGAACAAAGCAATATAAAATCATGAATTCTGTCAAACGACAAGGCGAGGGAGATGTAATGCTACAAGACAGAATATTGCATAACATTGTAAATAAGATGCATTGTAACATTGTAAATAAGGGTGAGTCCCTGCCTCGCGCCCGTAGACCCCGAGATAGGCTCCGGGTACCCGTGACCCTAGGAAGGATTAAGGAATACCGTTTTATTACTTTAATTCCATAGTCTCAGACAGGCTGTATATTTTTAGCTTGAGCCTAACCTAATCTAACAGTTTGAGTACCACTAATGCTAGCTTGATTGTATTGATGGGCTTGTAGTTCAATGGCGAAGTCAGCAGTCAGGATTGGGTGAAGCCAAAAGGAATTCCCAATGGTTGTATGAGGTAGTGAGAACATTGAAGAATAAAAAACTATAAAATTATTAATTTTGTCAAACCTGTGATGCTAAAAGGATGTAAAGCTGCACTACAGAATATTACATATCATGGCAAATATGACATTAAACATAAAGGTTTAGACAGGAGTATCCTTATATTCATTTTAATTTCATAGCCTCAGACAGTGAGTATTGAGTTAGACTTGATAGTGTGCTGGGTCATGCTCAAACTAACAGTTAGTTTTGAGTAGCAGCAAAATGATTTTGTAATTCAGGCTCGGCACCAAAAGCTAGCTTGAAAGTACTTGTCAGGCCATGTGAGTCATGCTTGTCTTTTATTAGGATGGCCTGGGAATTGCAGTGACGCACAGTTACAGTCTTATTCAGCAATGAGTTTGCCCACATCTCAGTCCACGCACACCCCTCAAAAGTTAAGTGTTAGCTTTAGCTGTTAGCATTTAGCACTTCTGAATAGAAAAATGCATTAATGAATAAGACGAGTGTTTTAGAAGAGAATGGATAATCATATCAAATCTGTCCAAAATGTGAATTTGTCCGCATCTCTCTTGATGTTCCATCACACACACACACACACACACCCACACACACCCCCTGGTGACATTAGAAGTGATGGTGAATGCCAGAAGCTGGGCTCTGGGGAGGGCTGGCGATTAAACGACCAAAAGAAGCTGCGTCTGCATCCCGGCCAGAACCTTTCCCAGCACTACACACCCCAGAACAACAGAGCCATTGTTCTGGCCCCAAGGAAATGCTGCTGTTATATTTTAGAGCCTTCACTAATTAGACGAGTCAGCTCCGCTGATTATTCCACGCTGTCTTTGGGTTTTTGTATGATGCATTTAGGTTTGATTACACTTAACCCCTAAAACTGCCAGGTCTTTAGTCATTAATGTGAGCTGAATTGTAGTTTTCCAGAAGCTCCAACAGAGATCAAATGTAAAACTGTTGAATATATAGGACCTGAAACACAATTAGGCACCGAAACTGTTTTTATTGGGAAGTTTGAGACAATTTATCTGGTGAAGTGAGACAATGAGTTAGACTGAGATTAGTAATTTATATATACAAATTACTAATACAAATATATATTTGTAATACAAACATTTGAAAATATCAGCTATCTTTCTCTCTCTCCCTCTCTCTATACATATATATATATATATATATATATATATATATAAAAACAAGAAGCAGTATAGTAATGGATACCAGTACTGACTGACTTTAGTTAGACTGGTCTATACTCCCAAGAACTGTATAACTTACTTGCATTTCTGCGTTTTCTGTTTTCTCCTTCGTATCTTCTGACTGTTTCTGGTGTGTATTGGACTGATTAGCTTTTCTCTGAAGCTGGCAGCCTGCAGTCTGGTTCAAGAAGAAGCTGAATCACAGCAGGATTCTCTCAATCCAGATGTGCAGAGAGGAAGACAAAAAAAACAACAGAATTTATACAAGGGATGTGTGTCCTCGCCAAAACCAGGCCTCAGTCACTTTTATATTGCGAGCTACTGTCATCCTCTTGCTCATAAAAGAACGGTACATTTATCTGCTACTTACTGATCGGGTGGCTTGTGCTCCTCACTGCTGGAGATAAACCTGGAGACAGAGAGGGTCTCTTCACAGGAAGAGACAGGACTGCGTATCACATCACTCATTACACGCTTTTCATCCCCACTTATTGAGCCAGGCTTCCTTATCTGTGATCTGCTGCGACAGGGCGTGAGTTAAGAGCGTTTGGAAAAACAGAGGCTCCAACAACTTCTTTATTGATGAGAAACGTTGCCATACTGCTTCATGGCTGCTGGAATAACAATAAACATGTTTGTGCTTATTTGTACTTAAGCAGCCCTTGTTAATCAGGCCTTGTGCAGAGGAAGAATATCGTGCTGTTCACACTGTGTGCTGTGGTGTGTTCACGTATGACTGAATGATCACTATCACTATCACTTGTTGTATGTGAGTGCGTGTGGAAGAGAGGGATAATAATAAGGACTTTGGAATAGAGAAATGTGCTCATTTGTTTATGCTGAAGGGGCAGTGCTGAGATGATGACTGGACCAGGGAGCATCAGAATCAATCAGAATCAGAATCAGAAAACTATTGGTCCTCAAGGAAATTATGCTACAACTGCACAGTGACACAAAGACAAAAACAATATAAAATATAGTACGTCAAAACAAAATTGAATTGTATTCCTTTATTGTCATTATACACAGCACAATGAGATTCAATGTGCAACTCCTTCTAATATGTAAAAAATAAATAATATACAGCTTTTTTTAAAAAGTAGAAGGCACATATAGTGGTCATGCCCATGTGTCCATCTGGACTTTCATTTTCCACTCCAGGTGGAATGCAATCCAATGGCAGCTTTGTCACTCGTCCTGTCGTCATCTCACTGATGCCCCTTCAGCTTAAGCACAAAAAGCCATTTCTCTGCTGCACCATTAAAGGTGGAACCTGAATAGGAAACTGGCATATGAAAAAGTTTGTGTATCTGTGTGTGTGTTTATGTGCAGTTTAAGTGAAAGGGAGTGTAGGAGGAGCAGGATGGGGCTCTTTGTGGGAAAGGCTACATTATCAGCATGCTGAGCAAAGCATGACTGTGTGCCTTAGCTTTTTGAGAGAGAGAGCGAGAGAGAGAGAGGGAGGGAGGAGGCTCAGACCTGGCCTGAGTGCTTTCTCTCACTTTACTGCTAGTAGTAGATCTTCATTGATTCCTGGAGCAATTTGGTTACAGCATAATCAAAAAGGCAAGGCTTCAGCAGATACAGATACACTTATTAGAAGGGTTTTAGTTAACCCAGCTAGGTAACACTGACATAAGGATGCTATAAACACGTCATTGCATAACAGGTTATGATGATAAACAGTAACAAAACTTTTTTAATTAGTGGGCATAATTTGACATAAGCGTGCTATAAATATGTCATGGCAGATGTCATAAGCTGTAACAAGATATCGGAAACTGTCATAAGCTGTTATAAGCTGTCATGACAGTTACGGTGGTAACTGCATTAACAACACTGTTATAATTAGTGGGCTTCAGTATTAGAAGTGTTTTAGTTATCCCTGCTAGGTAATGTTGACATAAGCATGCTGTGAACACGTCACGGCAGATGTCATAAGCTGTCATGACAGGTTACGGTGGTGACATTGGTAATAACGCTGTTCTAATTAGTGGTTATAATTATTAGAAGGGTTTTAGTTATCCCTGCTAGGTAAAATTGATATAAGCATGCTATAAACATGTAATTGCAGATGATAAATATTGCAGTCATAAGCTGTCATAAGTTGTCATAAGCTGTCATGACAGTTATAATGGTAACATCGGTAACAACACTGTTCCAATTAGTAGACTTGATTATTAGAAGGGCTTTAATTAACCAAGCTACATAACACTGAATTGAGTATGCTATACACATGTGATGTCAGATGTCGTAAGATGTCATAAGCTGTAATAAGTTGTCATGACAGGTTATGATGGCAACATTGACAACAACAGTGTTCTAATTAGTGGACATCATCTGTCATGACTGCTGGCTTGGTAATGTCAGCGTTATGTAGCAGGCCTCAAGGCTTTAACCTGTTTTACTCATTTTAAAACAAAAGTGAGGAAATCAAATGATAAAGTAACGTGAGTTCTATTTTAGCCTACATTTCTTTGTGTACTGTGTAACACTTTACTGAAGGGCAGTACACAAAGGAGCACATGACACCTATATAAACATTTATTCCAATAAGTTGTGTTAAAGCTCCATTGAACCATTTGGAGGTCATTTCACCTAGTTCACCTAGTCATAACAACTCATACTATTTGGATTAAGCCATTTAAAATGTAATGAATGGTTTATGTAAATGCTGCCCCTCAGTAAAGTTTTACCAGATATCATTTTGTCTTTCTGGCCCTTGGTCCACTTCCACAATCATTGCACTTTGGCTCCCAAAGGCAAATAGTTTGGGCCCCTCTGTTTTTAATAATAACAATATTCAGAGTACATTTAAACTACATATCAAAATGTATTAGTAGATTTTCAATATTGCAAGTATTTTAGGAACAAGAAGTTGTTAATA
>JBBPCZ010000040.1:3051261-3065195 GCA_037974445.1 Brycinus macrolepidotus | reverse complement strand
CCTGAACATGTTACTGATTGCCAGAGAATATGACCAATAGACACGACCACAAAGAAAACCTAAGAAAAGAATACATAAGATGCAACAAAGAACAGCACAAATCATGTGCGCAGTGCCATCATGAGGCAAAAAAGAGAATTACAGGTCAACAAACTTTGCCCCCTGGGTGGATTAATTTTCATTTTACAGAACAGAGATATCAGATTTTGTTTAAGATGTGATTTAAGCAGCTCTTTATTATCCAAGCTACTTCCAAAGCTTTTCTTGGCTCAAAGCAGCCACTGTATCATAACATTACTGTCAAAAGAAAATCATGTATCTCCATTTTTATCAGTGTTCTATATAATTTTAAAATGCCGTTTACACTGTGTAAACAATTCATGATGAATGTACCATTATAAATAGTCCAAAATGACTAAAATCTTGCTTCATTAACTTCCACTGAAAACTAAGAAAGCCTTTCCTTCTCCCTTAGTCAGTTTTCTGGAGTAACTGCTTGACATTGGTTGCTTGTCCTCACCTCAAGCTCAAATATGTAGGAGGGCAGCTCCTTCAGGGCATTCTCAGAGAAGTCCACCTCCTTCAGGTGGGTCCTCCAGAAGATGGAGATGGTGTCGGGGAGGCTCTCGATTTGGTTGTTTGCAGCTTTACAGAATTTCTACAAAATAAGGATCAATTTGATTACAATGGACCAATAAACATTAACTCTGTTCATCACATTTTCCCTCTCTTGTAAAGTTCACATTACAGGCATAAGCAGTTTTGCTGACCAGGCTAAGCATTGATATTCAGTATTATTTTCTTCTGGATAATGGAGAACACCACTGGAAGGGAAGGAAATATTCCAACTATTTGCTTTTAGTCTAAAATACTTTTGGGAAACAACACAAGGATGCGCCGAGAGGGAGGAAAGGGAAGAAAGAGGAGACAGTGAACACGTGAGGGATTTGGGAAAGCACTGACGCACCAGAGGGCAGGCCCAGGGGTCGGGGAAGCGGCTGAGTCTGTTCCTGCTGATGTTCAGGTTGTTCAGGGTTTTAAAGCAGTGCAGTACAGTGGAGGGCAGATCATTCAGACAGTTATCAGACACATCCAGCTCCTGAAGCCTCCGCAGTCCAATCCAGTTAGTGCCTGCAGAAGGGAGGGGGGAGAGAGAGAGAGAGAGAGAGAGAGAGAGAGAGAAACCAATAAAGAGAGAAAGAGACCCACTGAGTCATCACTTTTACAGCTTATTCTTAAATGAAAAGTTCTAGTCTGAAGTTTGCTTCTTTAATGTTGCTTCTTTAATGAAGCTACAAGGCTAATACCTCATCGCGATTCAGTAATTTGGACGGTCACTATCTATTATATAACTGATTATATTACTGATCTGTTATATTACTGATTGAGTAATGTAGTGATATTTTGTATCACACAATTATTTTGGGGCGGCTGGTGGTCTAGTGGTTAGGGAGTTGACCCTGTGATCAGAAAGTCACGGGTTCAAATCCCAGGATTGCTAGTGGCACCACAGATCAACCCTTTGCTTAAGGTACTGTCCCCACACACTGCTCCCCAGCCAGTCCACTGCTTCACTTGGTGAAGGGGTTAAACGTAGAGAAAGTATTTCACATTGTTCACACTGTGTGCTGTGCTGTGGTGTCTTCACGTGTGACTATAAGGGGCCACTTTACTTTATTTTAAAGTTTGTAGCTACAAGCATACATGCCTTCATGAGATCCTGCTCATGTGGGTTTCCTCCCTTTCAGTGATGCTCACCAAAACCTGAGTGCTAATAGATCTCCCTTAAGGAGAATCTGCTAAACACGGCTTTATAAAGATCTGTGAATTCACTGTTTATCATGCAGTAACCACGGAGCTGATTCATCGAGAACGCAGATTTTAAGTGAGTAACTGTGATATCACTAAAAATAACGGAAGCCATTAAACGTCATTGCTAAACTGACTTGCTCATGTGGTTCCTGGCACTGTATGGCACATCTCTATACACTTTTATCTGTTATTAAAAAAAAAAAAAAAAAAAAACAACAGACAAAAGAACAAAAAAAAATCTTCATTCAAATTCTCAGAGACTTCATTACGGCTGCTACTGTTTTTGATGATTTGCCATACTTTTATCGTTTTTATTGACAGTATGAAGATTCAGGTATGTAGTAAAGACCATGCTAATTCTTGGCCATAAGCTTCCATTATTTGTTAGCTACATTAACTTCATTGTTCCAAACCTGAAGAAACTTCAGACACTTATGCCTTGGCTCACTGATGAACTTCTATGGGTGAGGGCAAATTGACTCTTTAGTTTAATTACTGAAGGGAAAATTTATTTTTTGCTAAATTAATGAAGGGTAAATAGAACTTTTTTGCTAAATTACTGAAGGGAAAATATTTTTTTTTTTTTGCTTATTTACAAAAGGACAAATATTTTTGGTGATAAATTTTTCAAAGGCAAATAGATTTTTTTTTGCTGAATTATTAAAGGGAAATAGATTTTTTTGCTGAATCACTGAAGGGCAAATAAAATTGCTTGCTGAATTCTCAAACGGCAAAGAGAGTTTTTTTTTTGCGTAATTATTGAAGGGTAAATTGAAACTGAATTACTGAAGGGCTAACATAAATATAATAAATACAATTTTTTGCTGACTTATTGAAGGATAAATAGAATTCTTTTGATGAATTATTGATCAAGTCACCACTGCTGTGCTAATGTTACGTTTGCTTTCATAACAGCAGCTCCATGTCTTTGAAAAGTTCAGTGTAACTCAAACCTATTGTTGTTAAACAGCACAGCAGCAGAAAACGGGGCACCTACAGCCTGTGGCGAGTGCACTGTTAGATAACCAGTGTTTTCTGAAAAGCATTATGAGAGAATTAGATCCAGACGTACTGGCTCAGACTTTGCGTTAATCTGCCACTCTCATCAGGAGTTCTCAACTTAAGCTCAAACAATCTTCTAATTACACTTCACTCAATCAGTTCCTGTAAATAACCGGCTACAAACAATTAGCCGTGACAATTAGATGAGGAACGGTTGGGTGGAAATGGATGCACGTGTGAGTATGTGTGTGTATGTTTATGTATGGGTACCGTTGGGGATACTGAAGAGGGCGCTGAGCTTGTTCTTGGCGGCGGAGAGCCGCTGGATCTGGCTGAGGTGCAGCAGGCCAACCGGGAGGCTCTCCAGCTCATTCTCACACAGATTGACCTGGCATAATCTTCAGAGGACACAAACAGCACCCCACGAAGAGCAGGAGGAGAGAGAGAGAGAGAGAGAGAAAGAGAGATTACATTACTTTATTCTAAGCTTAGGGCCACAAATAACCCAAAGGCAGATGTCTCAGATGAGAGAACATTCTGTTGTGTTCTTCAGAGTAGAACTTTTTAGTTTCCTGTAAAGTGGTGAGACTCGCTGGAGACTAGAATGAATATGAAGCACGTTTCAGAGAACTGTGGTAAACGAGTGGATCTGAGAGTGTTTTTGTCTCCTCTATAATCTGATTATGACGCTTGTGTGCTCACTTACCATCCACTTTGTTAAGAAACCCTTACCTTGTGCTTCTACTTACTGACCCCCCCAAAGTTATAGGTCTGCAGTTGTTCAATTACAGACTGTAGCCCATCTGTAGCTGCGCAGTGTATTATTTGTGGCATTAGTGCAGTATGCACAGCAGTTATACCATTGCCTCTCTATTACCTGCACCACACTGAAGTCTATTCAGTCTCAATTCACCATTCACTTAATTAGAATCCCTAACCCTGTGTTTTCACTAAGTGGTCACTTTATTAGAAGCCCCAAACTTGTGATTCCATTTATCGGCCACTTCAATAAAAAAACAAAAAACAAAAAAAAAAAAACAAAACTTTGTGCTTCCACTTACTGGCCACTTTATTAGAAACCCCACCCTTGTGCTTAGACTCAGAGGCTACTTTATTAGAAACACCTGTATTGTAGTTCCATTCACTGGTCACTTTATTAGAAAACCCCAAACAAGTGATTACATTCACTGGCCACTTCAATAAAATCCCTAACCTTGTGCTGCGAATCAGTGGCCACTTTATTAGAAACACCTACCTTGTATTTCCACTTACTGGTCACTTTATCAGAAACCCCAAACTAGTGATCACATTCACTGGCCACTTCAATAAAAATCCTAACATTGTGCTTTAACTCAGTGGCCACTTACCTTTTAGCTCCACTCTATAGATGTACAGTTATAGACAGCACAATTTATCACCTTGCCCTACAGTTCACTGGTCAGTTTCTGACCACAGGACTGCTGTAGACCAGATATTATCTGCGGGGTGGATCTTTCTGACATAGTACAGTACCATGTGTGGCGCTGGTATATTAAGCATGGTGCTTTTGTTGGGGTTTTTACACACGTCACTGCTAGGTTGGGAGTGGTTCACCACCTATAAATATTCAGCCAAGAGCAGCTCGGTGGTCAAAAACTGATCTAAAGTGGTCGGTTAGACACTTACTCAGCTCCAGCTAAACAGCACAGACGTGTGCGTACAATGAAAGCACTTGTCTTGTTTTCTATTGCAATGTATTGCATGTTGCTCTACCTGCTGCAGATGATCTCCTGTGACGACTGGGGGGTGGGCAGCTCTTTGAGCCGGTTGTGGGAGAGGTTGAGAGTGCGAAGGTGGATGAGGCCCCATGGCACCACAGAGGGCAGAGAGTTCAGATTATTATGGGATAGATCCAGCACTGTTATCCTGGAGGACACATCTAGGAACCAGTCCAGCTCCAGCCACTGCAGCTTCAGTGCTGACCACTGCACTTTTAGAGGCTGGAGAAACACACAAACACACATTCAGGGATTCAGAGAGGATACACAAGACCTCAGTCAGCGCTCAAAACAGGCTTGGCCTGATTTGATGAATGGGAAAATATGTGAGATTTGACCAAGAACATCATTTCTGCACTTATAAAGTGATAAATATCAAAATATTACTGAATTCTGAAATTTGATAAGTTTGGAACAGACCAACAAGAACTTCAAAGCTTTGACTTCATTTTTATTCTGCATTTCACACAATGCACTAAACCTAATTAACCAGGGCTAATTCTGCTCTCTTTAATGAAACATAAGGCTCTCTTAGCACTGATATCCATGATATGCTTAAAAAAGGATAGTTGGACACAAAGTGGTATAGTTTATCACAATGACAATAAATATTACCACATTATCCACCTCAACCAATATCAGAAAAATGACTGCGGGAGTCCTAACTACCTGGCATCTCTTTTATCCCATAGAAATGACAATGTTGCCTAACGGAATACTTAAAAAAAACTACTGGAGATGCAGTGGTGCCTACTAAACAATACCTAGGTCCCATAGAGACAAGTATGAGTGCACACCCGGGGTGGGAGATATGGCAAAAACATAATATCACAAAACTTGATATGATAAATGATGTCACAATATTTATTTTTCCTGACATTTGATAAAACAAAAGAGCCAGTAGTGTTGCATAAAAAAAAGTATCAGTTCTATGTGTAAGTGTGGCCCTATGATTGAGAGAGGTGAGTTCCCAGTGACACCCCAGCCATAGGAAAGGATAATGTGATAATATTTATTGTTATTGTGAAAATTTATGCCACTTTATGTCACAGTGTACATTTTCATGGACATCAGCGCTGACAGAACACCGACCAACCTTATGTTTAATTGAAGAGAGCATAATTAGCCCTGGTTAATTAGGTTTAGTGCAGTGGAGTGGACGAAATGCTGAATAAAAATCCATGAAGTCATAGTTTTGAAATTATTTTTTAAAGTGTAGTTCTTTTTAGTCTGTTCCTACTTATCAAGCAATTCACCTCACTCTCTCTGGTTGGGTAGGATGGGCCTCCCACTCACCCCACCATCTAGTGTGATGCTAGTCAGGAGTTAATGTTCTCCTCAAAGCGTGTTGAGTTAATGACAACGGTGGAACGAGCTGCTAAAGGCGACCAGAGCAGCAGAGTCCCTCTCTTATCTCCAAGAACCTCCTGAAAACTCATCTATTCAGAGAGCACCGCATCTCCTGATGCTCTGTTTTACCCTGAATCACACTTTTTATCTGAATAAGCTTACATCTTCTTGCATTACTCCCTTCCCTAAGATTTAGCACCTAGAACTCTCCTACTCTCCTCAAACTGTAAGTCACTTTGGATAAAGGGGTCTGCTAAATGAATGTAAGATAATGAATGTAATGTATTGTATTACATCAGAAGCAGTTTCAAAACATGTGACAGAGCTTCAAGTGACTTGGAGGAAGGATCTGCTTGACTTTACCCTCCCAGCATTGGTGGTATCGTGTGATTTTGAGCAAATTTGGAAGTGGACATGATTAAATTGAGATAGGGGCATGGGAACTGGAAAAAACCCTCCACAAAAACTATGAATACAACTGACTTTTATTTAACATTTCATGAAATGGCTGCACCAAATCCAATTAAACTGTGTTCTAGTACTAATGAGATCCAGAACATGCTCAGAAAAGGACACTATGACTGTATTGTGACGCAGTTCACAATAATGTCCAGCCCTAGTGCAAACAATTGCACACACACAGTTGCACAGCCACTCACACTCCTCACAGAGGAAGTGTTTCTCAGAGTTGGAAAGTCTGCAGCTCTGTGTGTAACTTGAATCTAACGCTTGTAATCATAGGTCATATTTTAACACTTTTAACACATAATACACAAATATTTCTACAAGGACACACATTACACACTCCTAGTATACATGAGTGTTTATGTTCAGGTAGGCTATTACAACTAAGCAACTTTTACAGGCTTTATAGGAGTGGCTCAGTGGAAAATGTACAAACTTTTCCACTATTCCTAGATCAGCAGGTCTTGGGTCCCAACTGTGAGGTTAATGTTATTTACCAGCACTAGAAATCAACAGTCCCCCATTGATTTTTACAACTCACAGTATGCCTGCACAACCTTATCGAAGACCTGGTTGTTGTTCTAAGAGATTGAGAGACATTTGGGGGACGTATTTACCGTAACTATTTGATTGACTATTGACCTCACATGTTTATTAGCAACATCAACCCCAGTACTAAACTAAAGAAGCAAAGTTTGGACACTGAACATGTCTTGGTTGCTTGACTACATACATCTGGGGTGAGTGAAAATTTGTGTACATATGATTTTTCATCACACTATTCCTTTTAGACTCCTATAGCTTCTCAGACCTGCAGATAGTCTCTGTACTAGGAGTAACTTGAGGTTCAGTGAAATAGGTAAAGTAAGCTCACTGCCTGCACGCTCCCGTCACACCGTGTGTCCCTGTCCTCCAGGAGGCGCTGTCTCAGCAGCTGCAGGCTGAACTCGCTGTGGTCCATTAATGTGTAGGAAGAGAAGCCGGCGCCATTCTCCAGCAGAAAGTTGGCTATCTCCTTATTTCCTGAGAACAAGCAAAGAGCAGTGAAATGACGACTCACAGTTACACTACAGGAAGTGTTACAAGTTATATACTCTCTCTCTCTCTCTCTATTGGTCTCTCTCTCTCTCTCTCTCTCTCTTTTTATTGGTTTCTCTCTCCCTCTCTCTTGGTCTTTCTCTCTCTCTCTTTCTCTCTCTTTATTGGTCTCTCTCTCTCTCTCTTGGTCTCTCTCTCTCTTGGTCTTTCTCTCTCTTTATTGGTCTCTCTCTCTCTCTCTTGGTCTCTCTTTCTCTCTATCTCTATAAGCCTCTCTCTCTCTCTCTCTCTCTCTCTCTCTCTAAGTCTCTCTCTCTCTAGGTCTCTCTCTCTCTAGGTCTCTCTCTCTCTCTCTCTAACTCTCTCTCATGGCTTTTCTCGGTCACTGTCTAGCAATAAAGAGGAACTAATGCACACACTATCAGGATCAAAGCCAGAAAATAGGTGGTGTGTGAAAAATCCCCGTTTTTGGTCCTCGCTGGCTGATGTGGCAAAAGCACCAGTACAGTTATAATCTATCAGCAATCAGAGACACTGTTCCATTGGCCAGCATTATTCTGCACTATTTCCAATCAAACTTGAAAGCAATATCAGCCACCCTTACAATCTTAAGCCACGCTGCTCATGCTGATCTTTCATGTCCTGAAGTTAAAACTGTAAAAACATACAAAAAACTAATAATAAAAGGGTCATCAGCGAATGGTGTGTGAAAAAAAACCCTGCTTTCAGTTCTTTCTGGCTGATGTGGCTTCAAACCAAAGCAAAAACAACAATGCAATTATTGCCTATCAGTGACCAGAGATGTTGTTGGCTAGCATTACACGGCACTATTATAATCAAATGTGAAAGAAATATCAGTCACCTATACAGACATAAGCCAAGCTGCTCATGCTGATCTTTCATATCCTGCAGTTAAAACTGAAAACATTGAAAAACAGATAAAACAGTGGCACCAGTGAATGGTGTGTGAAATTTGCTGGCTGATGTAGGTGAAATCAAGGCAACAGTGTAATTATAATCTATCAGTGACCAGAGATGCCGTTGGCCAGCATTACGCTGCACTATTTCACTCTTTCATGATCTAGTGAAGGTCATAGAGAGGCAGTGACCTAATAAACTGCAGAAATGAAGCAATTACTTCCTAATTCTGGCAAGCCTCTTATTCATATTCTTTCCCGCATGAGTCGTCTCTTGCATAATCTATATATTTTGTGATCTCTGCCTGTTTCTATCTAATCTTAGTATTGACCTCATGGATACACAGTCCTGTATTCTCCAGCAATGCCAAACCTCTAAAAAATGCTGATTTCTGCAGCTGTTGCAGCAGAGACAGTTCACTTAAGGATGACACTTCAGTTAAGGATGACAGAAGTTTGCTGGCTGAAGTTCCCCAGATATGACAGCTAACATCCACTTATGCAATCACACATAAAAGGAGCAAATATCAGTCACCCATACAGTCATAAGTCACTCTGCTCATGCTGATCTTTCATACCCTGCAGTTAAATCTGTAAAAATATAGAAAAACAATGCAGATAAAACTGGTGGCCTAGTGGTTAGGGCGTAGCCCCCGCAATCAGAAGGTTGTGGGTTCGAATCCCTGGACTGCTAGTGTCATCACTGAGGTACCCTTGAGCACGGTATGAATTATACTATTCATTCGTAACTACAAACTTGTGCACATTGGTAAGATGCAGGTTGTCTCTTTTTAATTATTTTTATTTTTTGAGTTCTTATAGCACCCTCTTGTGGAGAATGTCCACACTGCAAAACACGACTGTAACTACACGCATCATTCAGATTGAAAAGTAATTCTACGGCAATACACAGAAAACATAAATAACCTTTTGTGACCGCTATAATCGGACTCAGAATTCACATTTTTGCTTGCTAAGTACTAGATGTACACAGATTTTCTCTCAGTGCAGCTGCCAGCATAAAAATAAATTTAATAACATATACACTGATCAGACACAACATTTAAAGGGTCTGCTGCTAACGTCTTGGTGCCAGATACCCCAGCACACCTTCAGAGGTTTTTTTGTGGAGTCCATAACTCGACGGGTAATAAGTAATGCAACCACATAAGCAAGTCTAGTTGAGACTACTTAATAACTTGATGTGGTTTGAGATGAGCATACAATGATTTGGTTTAATGCTAATTAGTGGAAGAACTCAAGGAAACTTCAGACACCAAACATGTCTGGGCTGATCGACCTACATCTGTGTCTTAGAAACAAATGGAAAAAACCACAAGATCTTTGAACCCGGGAGAACTTTCAGCATAGTCTCTGCCCACAAGTGGGGGGGTTCCGGAGAGCGGCAAGATTTTACTAATACACTCTGAGTTCTATGGGTTAAAGCCCAGTGTTTTTTTCTACTAAGAGCAATCAAGAAAAAAAAACAGTGGATGGAATTCCCCTTTCAGCGGTGGGGTACGGTATTGAAGTACCTGCCCTGGCAGCAGCGTACAGCGGCAGGCCAGTGATGACTGCAAACTCGTCGCTGTGTATGGCGCAGTCCTCTGCATCGGCCTGGTAACTGAGAACCAGCAGCTTCACCACCTCCAAATGGCCCTGCTGACACGCCGTAGCCAGCATCCAGTTCAACAGATCTTTACGGATGCATGGGCCTAAAAGAAAAGGGCAGAAAAGAGAAGACATGTAGAGCGAAGCTCATATTTAAAGCACCTGAAGAGAGATAAATGGAACTGATCTTCTTTTGGATGTTCTCACAATCTCTGTACTCTAAATGCACTTCGTTCTTGTTCATCTCTTTCCTGTGAACCTTGATTTCAAAAGATGCAGTGCATCATCGTCTAAGACGATCAAGCGTAAATACTCATCGTATTAATAATAACTGACTCGCCATTAACAGGGATGTAAATGAGATCCTGCTAACTGTTGGTCATTAGCTTCTTTCATAGTTGAACAGTGACTTTTAAAGCTAGGCCTTCCTTTCATGCCATTAAACTTAAAACACAGCCAATAAACAAGAAAAAACAAACCTGTACTGTACTATAATGTTAACTTTTGCTAGCACCCCCTTGGGATTCTATCAATATTTCATGCTAAGCCAAAGACATTACACATGAAAATGTATGGGCAGTTCTTAAAAATCCAGCTCCTGAACCAAATAACCAAAAGGAGAGCTTGCTAAGCTGTATCTACCAAGATACCAAGTATAAAAAAAAATCCAGATTGGATCGTTTTCTGATCTGCAGAGTTGCTCTCAACATCATGAAATACTCACTTCAGCTCTGCAAGCGTCTGCTCGTGCACCTTTGAAACATGGCATCGGCATCTTCTAACACTACAGGCTTAATCAATATTTCATACAAGCAAAAAGGGCTTCCTAGGAGCTGCGATGAGAATATGTCTGGACCTTCAGCCCACTTAGATCCCAAGAGTAAGGCAGGCCAGCAAATCCACGGTGGAGACCTGACTTAACAGTAAGGTGTGCAAAGTCTTCCGTGCAAGCAGAGCGGTGGAAATCCAAGGAAGGGAAGTTGTTTGTTGGGACACGTCATCACCATGGGCTTTCACATCCTGTCACTTTGGGTCACCACAGCAACACTACCAGTAACTGACTTTCATGCTCAAGCAAAGAGACTGAGACCTGTTAGAGCAAACTTCACATTTGCCAGAATGAAATACGCAATCTTTAGGCCTCACTTCAAGACAAGTCTCTGATTCTATCAAAGGTTGCAGCCTGGTTGTTTTATAAAAAGCGGTTTAAGGAGCTTAGAAGCTGAGAGACAATAGCTGGACAAGATATACTCACTGTCTTGAAAAAGGTCAAGGATGGAGAACTTCCAAGTAGGGAGAGGTAAAGTGGCCATTTTTGTCTCATGAGAACACCATGAAATTGTTCTCTGCATTTCACACATTCACCCAAGTGAAGCAGTGAGCAGCCAGCAGTGCAGCATCTGGGGAGCAGTGTGTGGGGACGGTACCTTGCTCAAGGGTACCTCAGTGGTGCCACTGGCAGTCCTGGGATTCAAACCCACAACCTTCTGATCAGAGGGGCAACTCCCTAACCACCAGGCCACCAGCCGCTCCAGGTGATATAATAATAGGGTATCACTATCATGATATGATACATAATAAACTTTCCTGAGCAGGTATTGTAAGAATTTTAAGACCACTGGCCAATCACATGGTAAATAGAGATTTAGACCAAACAACCAGTGGCGGCACACCGTCCAGTTATAAGTGCAAAGTAAAGAGGAGTTGACTGGATGTTTGCCTGTTATGCTATTATTGTATTTATATTTTACTGATTCTTTGATTTTTGTCCTCCTGGCCCTTACTACATTCAACAAAAATGAAAACTATTGTACTTATAGAATATCTGGCGCCACATTATAGGAACAGTTATTACAATATGACATTTCGCCTTACTAACCACCCCTACATTCAAAAACTGGCACAAAGGACGGAGAACATTTGATCACTTACAAAAATAACTTCAGACCAGCCTGACTCAAACCAAGAGCAAGATACAATCTAGAACCTGCTTTACTGTCAGGGGTGAGTCTGTCTGCTCAGTCACACATCAACCACAGAACAACATGTTTTCACACTGAGAAGTCAACATACCGAAAACACAGAAAGGAAAGAATACACAGAGTTGCCAGTTTATCATCTGGTACACCTTCCTCGTATCTACACTCATTGGCCATTTCATCAGAAACACTTCCAATAAAAGGTGCACTTTACAGGTAAAGATTGTGGCTCATCTGTTGTATAATTTATTAGCATGGTATTGACGTGGTAGTTTGTAGTTGATGGGACTAGCACTTCGATTATTCAAATATTATAAACATTCATTCATACCCGGAGTCTACTCCGTGGTCTACGGGCCCCGAAGCAGGGACTCACCCTGGGCGGGGCGCCAGCCCACCGCAGCTATTATAAACAATAAGAATAATTAAAGACATATTTTAAAACATCTTTCACTTTAATAACCAAATGTGAAAACTACTACTACTGCTACATTATCATTATTATTATTATTATTATTGTTATTAAACTGGTGTTTACTCTCCCTCACGCACACCATTTCCTGATCTTTCTCTCAGCACGCCGCCGCTCGGCCGCTCTCCGGACCCCCTCCCTCTGAGGGTTTTCCCCACACACTTGTGGCTGGAAACTATCCTGAAAGTTCTCCCGGGTTCAAAGATCTTGTGTTTTTTTTTAATGTTGGTCCTAAGACCTAAAATAAAAGAAATTTGGGCATTTTGGTTCTTTACGCGGATTTGCATGTGATGCCTTTTTTGAATCCCCAGTAGCGGTTTTTATACGTTTTTAAATTACAATAACTTTGGTTCTATGTGACATAGGAACACCAAACAAAGCTCAGCACGACGTCTGATACCTCAAGCATCAACACAAACTGGGGGAACTTTCATATAAGGAGTTGGGGTGGTGGTGGCCTAGTGGGTAGGATACTTGCCTCTGGACCAAGAGGTCATGGGTTCGAATCCTACCTTCAGCATACCACCACTGGGTTCCTGAGCAAGACCCTTAACCCCAAGTTGCTCCAGGGAGACTGCTCCCTGTAGTTAGGGAATGGAAGTCGCTTTGGATAAAAGCGTCTGCTAAATGCCGTAAAGTAAAGTAAATGTTTTGTCATGTGATGACAATTTACCATTTGTTGCGCTTCTGGCACGGACTTGTGGCGCTCAACTGAGTTTAAATAACATGTTGTAAGATTTTATTAAAATAAGTATTGCAATCCAAAGTTAAAATCACAGATCTGTCCAATCTGGCAACCCTTTAATCTAGACAAGAGCAGCTCTGTGATCAGAAAATGTCCTACGAAGAATAATGATGTAGATGTTTCTGATAAACTGGCCGGTGGGTTTAGGAATGAGGCAGGTGTATTTAATAATAAACTAAAATGTAAGCCTGTAAGTCTGAACTCACGTGGAATGGAGTCCAGTAGCTCCTTGACCACTGCATGCTGGCCGTAATGCGCCGCCACAATGGCTGGATTTCCCTCACTGGGCTCCTGAGGAAACTGAACCCTTGCGTCTTTCAGCAGGAACTGAACACTCTCCATGTCTCCATGCTGACTGGCTGCACATAGCAGGTCCAACTACAGGGAACATAAACACACACCAAGATCATATGTATATCAGTGTAACATTACAGTCAATTAGTACTGCAAAAAATACTTGAAATACAAGGGAGGAAAGTAGAAGCAGCATAACCAATAGAATAAAAACTACACAATATAGCAATGTAATATAAAAAGAACTGCACACTATGCAAAAAATATAAGCGTGTATGTGTGTGTGTGTGTGTGTGTGTGTGTGTGTACAAAAGTATTGGGACACACCTGTTTTTCAGGGTTTGGTTCTAGGCCCCTTACTTCCAGTGAAGGGCAATCTTAATGCTTCAGCATACCAAGACATTTTGGACAACAACACGCTTCCAACTTTGTGGACACAGTTTGGGGAAGAACCTTTTCTATTCCAGCATGACTGTGCCCCAGTGCACAAAG
>JBBPCZ010000040.1:2986882-3000548 GCA_037974445.1 Brycinus macrolepidotus | reverse complement strand
TACATGTGTATACATATATATATATATATATATATATATATATACATACCATGTTACAATACAAACCAATACTCATTCCTTTTTTTAAGTCCAGCCTCTGTTTTTCTCTTTGTTGCCTTGATAGTTAACCAAAGATGAGAGAAGCGACAATGAAGAAGAGGAAGATGATGAAGGAGAGACCAGCGCGTCCGAGGAGCACGACGGACACCTGAAAGTGACCAATGGCTGCAGAGGACGTGGCGTGGCTAACCATCACTAACGAACGGGGAGACTTGCCCTGTTTCCATGGTAACAACTGAAGGACTTTAATGAAGTTTGGGGAAAAGACTTGGACTCCCATGTTGGACAACTCTAAAGCCAGAAGTGGCTTTGAACAGCGAGGCCCGTAATTGATTGATTAGCATTGAGAATGTGAAGTAGACCTGGCCAGAGAAACACATGTATCTCTTGACAATAGTAAACAAAACACACAAAAACACAAACAAATGCCTGTTTCCTTTCACTCTGTTCCAGCGTGTGCTCGCTCTGGCTCTGCTGCGTTGGCCGTGTTCTCTCTGTGACCTACAAGCTGAGCAAGAACAGATTAGCGACCAACAAAAAAAAGCCGTCAACCCCCAAGAAAAAGAAATGTTGCATTGCTTCTCCATCTTGCCTAATGGGTTCCTCATTGTTTCTGCTGCTGCTGCTGCTCCTCGTCATCCATCAGGGCCTTGTCTTTGTCTCTCGCCGACTCCTTCCATCCCGGCGTGTTTCGCATCAGTGCAGTCTGGCAGGACGAGGCTCTTTACGGCCCCCGGAGAGACGAAATCGCACTGTAGGTTTTTCTCCTTTTGCCAGATGACGGTATAGAAAAACACAGCCTGCTCCTGAGGTCCTGCTCTTGTATGAAGTTCTGGGAAATGCATTACATGGAAAAGGAAAAGCATCAATTCCTGCTTTCTCTTGAAGTTATGGGCTGTGTAACCTGCCATCGCTACGATAAGGAGACGGAGTCTCCGGTGGAACAGAGGAAAATCTCTTTAACCCTTAGAACCGTGGTCACCAAGTCTTCTTCTGGAGACCTACCTTCCTGTACAAGGGATTCTTTACGGGTTCTTTAGTGAAGACAACAGCTATATAGGACAATGACGACACATTTGAATGTTTAGATGGTTTTTTGCCTGGATAATGGTTCTTCTTTGTATTGGAGAAACTGTTGGATATGGTTCTTTAGTGAATCTTTAAAAAAAAAAAGTTCTGTATAGCACCAAAAATGTTCCGCTGATGTTACAAACCAAAGAACAAGCTTTTTGTGTTGACATACTCTCTTCACCAAAATATAGGTTTAATATTACATTCATTTCGCAGATGCTTTCATTCAAATCTGAGGACACACTCAAGCTTCAGGACAGTTGGAGAACCAGAGGAGAGTTCTAAGTGCTAAAACCTTCATGTAGGGAGTAGTGCAAGAAGATGTAAGCTTATTCAGAAAAGCAAGTGTGATTTACGATAGATCAAGAGAGTATAGTATAGTACCAGAAGTGGTCCTTTGCATTATAACAATAGCAAACCTTTTTGTTGCTGTATAGAACCATTTAAAAATTCTTTAAAGAACCATATACAACATATTTCCATCACAGAGAAGAAACTTTAACCAGGCAAAGAACCAGTAGTTCCTTAAGTATTCACAGTTCTATATAGAACTATTGCCTTTACTAAAAAAACCCTTATATATGTATACAACCTTTTACGTTTCACCTCCAACTCAAATCTGATACACCTCATTCAGCTAATCAAGGACTTCTGAAGTAATTCCCTGGACCAGGTGGAGTTGATTAGGGATGGAGCTGGGAGGTAGATCCTTCAAAAAGTGGTTCTTCAAGGATTCTTCAGTAAAGGCAACCATTATGTATAGACTGATGAAAACCATGTGAACGTTTAAACAGTACATTGCCTGGTGCTTCTCTATGATGGAGAAATTGTTCTGTATGGTTCTTCAGTGAACCTGAAGAATGGTTGGTTGTACACAGCTCTAAAAAGGGTCATTGTTAGAAGCTCAACCTTTTTGCTTTGAGAACTACTGTCGTATACAAAAGTTCGAACATCCCAGTCAAATTACATGACAAGTAACACAGATACAGTTTTTAGTGCATTTTGCAATTTTTTAGTGCATAGTTTCTATTTATTTGTTTAATATATTGGAAAAAACAAAAGCAGTATAACAAAAATGAAAAGGTGTCATATTGTTTGAACAAGCCACATTAACAAAGAAAAAACTTAAAAAAGAATATAACAAATGGTGAACGTCAGCTGATGCAATTGGCCATGAGTGTTCTCCTCCAAGCATGTTGAGGCTTCCAGTGCAGTTGCCGTAGTGGCAGCTTGATGTGTTTTACGTGAAGTATGTGCCGGCATCCTCTCAGCTTGATGCCATGGTGGACTTGGGGAGGGGGGGGGGTTCTAACTAGTGGGTGGGATACTACATGACTAAACTGGGTGGGGTACTACATGACTAAAATTGGGTAAAAATCTAAAACAGAAAAGGAAATCAACAAACCCAAATTTGACCAGAGGTTTCTAAACTTTTACATGGAAACCTTTTTGCTGAGAGTGTAAATCTCCTGAAGCAGGTTTTCCAGTTTTATATGTATTATTTTTCAACCGTGGCTCAATGAAAACAGAGAAATATTGTAGAATATTGTTGAGTCTAACTTGTCAATTTATTCTGCATTTATATTTGTAAGTGGAAGAAGAAATACTTCATTGTTATTGGAATTTCATGAAGTTTCCAGAATTTGTCATTTCCAAAACCTACAGTCTGTCCTTAAAGAATGTATATCAAATATACAGTACTGTGCAAAAGTCTTAAGCACCTGCAAAAATATTTTAAAAAAAGTTCATATGAGCAGTGTTTTTTCGCATTGATGTTACTAAATATACTAAATAAAACTAAAAAAATAAATAAATACAAATAGGATTATACAGTAAATAGCGATTTTGTGTTCAGTATATCAATGTGTTCATTGTGGAAGCCCAGCATTACTTGTAGTTTCCATCAGAAACCTGGTTTGACTCAGTCAGTCCTTCATTAAATTAAATCAGGAGCTGCTGATGGAATTTCACAAATCCAAACAACAGCTGGAGGAACTGAGGAGAAATCTGGAACCGAACCTGTGTTCTCCTCACCAGCTCACAAAACATCAACTACTTTTTTACAAATAGAACAAATCGTGATACTTTTTACTGTTTTTTTGTTTGTTTGCATTTATTCTAATGTTAACTTTGCTAGCAGAAAGACACTTTATCCCATGCTGAGAAAAATGGCTTTAAACAATTTGCATAGGTATCTAAGACTTTGCACAGTACTGTAGTGTTTTGCATAAATAACTGTAATTACCACACGCAACTACCACCAGTGACAGACATCTAAAGGTGAACTCTTCCTCCTCCATATGAAGATGTTTGAACAGTGTGACATGAGGAAGCTCTTGAGGAAGTGCGCTGAGATCTGGAGGAGATCTGGAGGACATAACAGCTTCATCTGTAGACGCTTGTGAATTGTTCGCTCTTTATTTTAGTTTGAAGAGTCGTGTTTAACGTCATGTGGAGAAGGGAGTGTGGGGGAGAGCAAGGAACAAATGGGGAACAAAAAAGAGAAGTCATTGTGCTTTTTTGACATTTTCAAACGTGAAAAGTATTTCTGTGTGTGTGTATGTGTGTGCGTGTATGTGTGTGTGTTCCAGCCTTTTGCACTGCACACGAGATCTCTTCGTTTCAACATTAAAGAGATTTGAATTGTATTTAGTTTTTTGTTCAAAAAGCCCCATTAAATTAACAACTGTGAATATGTCGTCAGTCTTTTGTCCATGCTTTGTCCATGCATACGGTGCCAGAGGCGAGTCTATGACAGATCCACACACTTTGAGAGGAGTGTGTGAATGATTTAGGAAACAGTTTGCCTAATAAACAGTTTGCCTGATGCTAATTGGTGGTCATCCACTTTCATTAATTAGACTTCAGTATCTAGTGCTAAACAGTGCTTTGGCTGATGGACTACATTTGAGGGCAACTACGCCTTTAAAAGAAATCTAAACTCATAATGATGAACCATTCTCTCAGTGCTCACCCCAGAAAATGTTCTCAGCTGATTTTGGTCAGCTTGGATGGAAGTGGTGGGAGTTTTTGCATTGTCCAGTAGGCCTTGGTAGCTAGGGCAGTTGGTGGTGGCCTAGTGGTTAGAGAGTTGGCCCTGTGATTAGAAGTTTGTGGGTTCAAATCCCAGGGTTGCTAGTGGCACCACTGAGGTACCCTTGAGCAAGGTGCCGTCCCCCACTCACTGCTCCCCGGGTGCTGTGTTCCTGGCTGCCCGCATCTTCACTTGGTGAATGGGTTAAATGCAGAGGAAGAATTTCGTGCTGTTCACACTGTGTGCTGTGGTGTGTTCACGTATGACAGAATGGTCACTTTCACTTTTTCACTTTCACTTTAAGCGCTGTGATTTATAACCAGGCCATGTAGTGTGTTTGTCATCCTCTAGAGGGAGCAAGTTACCACAATAATAACGCAAAGGATTGCGACTCCAGACTGTTCTTCTCCCTCTGCTTCTGTCTCTGTGCTCACAATCCAGTCACAACTTAAGACACACAATAATGGTGACTTTTAATCACTACAGCTCTGTATGAGCACAAGCCCATAATAAACAATCAACTCCATAAATCTCAGCTGTCATAAACCACAGGTGACGAGATCTCGAAACTCCAAAATGATAACTTTACAGGATAAGCAAAAAATGTACTTATGATGGAAATGAATGTAAAATTATTTATACTACCAGGCAAACGGTTTTGCACACAATAGGTTCACATTTACCCATTTATTTCGCAAACTGCAGATTTTTATTCTTGTTAAACATTGGAAAGTTATGGAGTGAACAACTGTGATTGAAAATGTGTCAAATAAAACAAGTTTCTTTTATAAGATGAAAGAATTTGTAACAGTGCAGGTCTGACATCCTATTAACTGGTTGTATGGTGATGCAGAGTCAAATTCTAGCCTGTCCTTTAACTTTAAATGCATTTGTTAACTGTTTCATCCCACTGGCTGTCACTTAATAGCTTGTTAAATATCTTAAATAACATTTATCTGGTGATCCACATTGTAATAATAAATTGAATTATATTGTGGTTTTTATGTGGCTTTTAGTGATAAATTAAAAAATATGACATTTCCTGGCTAATAAAGGTGAATGTACTGTTAGTTTATTTGTAAGCAAAAAATATGTGTATTTTTAGTAAATATAAAATGAGTAACATGCAAATGTGTGTGCAAAAATCGTTGACTGGTAGTGTATTTTGGACTGTTTCTAGTTGTCTATTCATTATGAAATATTCACACAGTGGACAGGCTAAATGGCCATGTCAAATTATGAAAAAAGTGAAAAATGACAAATAGGTTTTGTTGGAATGACGATGATGCATTGAAAGTTTCATCCATGGTGATGCCACAGCCATTCATGGCCGGGGGTCCTAGAGAGTGCAGATGGCTTTGCTCTCTCTGGGTGGGTAGAGTGGTCCACCCTTTCCCACCATTACTGAGCGTGATACCAGCTAGCATGGGGATGTAATAATACTGGTAGTCATGGTTCTCCTCCAAGCATGTTGAACTGTCCAATAACGTTGCAGTAATAGCAGACTGACAAGCTGCAGTGCTTCATGTGACTTTTCTTCACCCTCCTTTTGTTGGTGGTATGGAGACATTAGAGAATCCTGGCTAGTGGGTGGAACTAGTCACGACTGAATCCAAGATTCAAGATTCAAGAATCTTTATTTGTCACATACATAGTTATACAAGTACAACACACAGTGAAGTGTGTCCCATAAGTTATCAAATAATTTTAATGAAATTAAAGAGACATTTGGAAAGGCTAAACAAAGGTAATAAAAATATACAGACAAAAAGTATGTTCCAACTAAACAAATTTTACAAACATTACAAACAAACTGGGTAGAAAATAAAAAAAAAAAATATATAAAAAGAGCATAATGTACTAATGACTGTAAACTACTGCTCTGCAGTGAGAAGTATAAACACAGCAGAGTGATGCAGCTTAGTGTAAGCAAATATTATCATAATCAATAGTGCGACAGCTGTTGGAAGTGCAGTTAGACGTGACTGAGGGGGAGAAATTGTTTTTGAAGGGGCTCATTTTGAAGCCTTTTTCTTGACGCACATAATTCCACCACAGCATCTACTCAAGTGTGGCCTTCACAGTTTGGAAGCTGAATAATACATTCACAATTCTCTGTTTTGTACCGAAATGTGAAAAAAGCAGGTTAAATTAGTAAAATAATTGGCCAAGGAACATCAAACCTCTCTCCCATATTGCTGGTCAGGAGTGTGTTCTATCTGCCAAAAATATAAGCTTACATTACAAAAATAAATTTATTTTACTCTCTGTTTAAAGCTATTATAAGGAAAAAGCTAAATAACTGAAATAACTGAAAAAGCAAAT
Source organism: Brycinus macrolepidotus (assembly GCA_037974445.1). Lineage (NCBI taxonomy): Eukaryota > Metazoa > Chordata > Actinopteri > Characiformes > Alestidae > Brycinus > Brycinus macrolepidotus. The sequence continues at coordinate 2,994,058 of JBBPCZ010000040.1, read as the reverse complement.
ATCCTTCACATATTACTGCTATATTTGGCATGAAAGTGATTATGACCAGTAATATCTAAGAGCAATTGTTCCGAAGTTATTTTGTTTAATTTTGTTTGCCTTTTCCTTTATATTGGTTTATTGTAGATCAAAGAGCTTTTTGTTAAAATGACTATTTTTGAATCCTAGATTTTTATTAAACTCAATAGAGAGTGTTCATGTTCAGTCATCTGTGGGAGACTTGGTGTCCTTGGGTTGCTGTTGTAGTACTTTAAACCACATTTTAAACTGCTTTGAGCTTGACAGTTATTATTTCACAGCAGTATAATGTATGTCATTAAACCACATAAGTCTATTTCATTTCTTAACAACTCAACACATTTTGAGGCAAGTTCATGTAGGTTGTGTGAAAAAAATGTTGATTAGAATAATGCACTCTATAAAAACCCCAGCGTCTCTTTGCCTGAAGGCTTTTTCCTTTCACGCAAGGCGTGTTTGGGTTTTTCTTTTATGTTGGTTTATTGTAGATCAACGAGCTTTATGTAAAACTGATGACTTTATTTTTGGACGATGGATTCTTATTAAACTCAACAGAGAGTGTTCATGTCCAGTGTATGTGAGAGACTTGGTGTTCTCAGGTTGCTGTTGTAGTACATTAAACCACATTTTAAACGGCTTTTAGCTTGACAGTTCACTTTTTGTCCTCTAAAATAATGTTGATTAGAATAATGTACTCTAAAAAAGCCCCAGCGTCTCTTTGCTTGAAGGCTCTTTCCTTCCACACAAGGCGTGTTTTTCAGACGAAGAAGAAGCTGGAGCTGTAGACTCCCGACCTCCTGCTGCTTCTCACGAGGAGCTTTTCTGCACGGAAGCCAGACATGTCAGATGGAGACTGATCCTTAACACCCCGTGGTGCGTGTCCGCGTGTGACGAGCTGGGCTTTTGGCCCTAGCTGTTAGCGAGGCTTTTGGGCAGAAATAACCCATTTTTACGCGGGTTTGCACAAACTTGTTTTGAGATTCTGCTGAGAGATGCAGTCATGGAAGGTAAAGCAGGTGCGTGGATGTGCATGTCTCGTTCTATGGAAAGGCCTCTGATGTGATTTAGCCTCAATGCAACCGCTATCACCACCGCACCAGTCTCAGGAAGTCTCAGGCTGGCCAGTTCTGCCAAGCTGTTCCCTTATAATGGCCAGCTCTGTCATGCCAGCTGCTTTGCTGCTCCCTGGAGCCAGCTAAAGGTCTTCTGGGCAGCTGTGCCAAAGAAAAAATGAGAAATCAAAGTGCTTCAAACAGAAATAATCCCTCCATGGACCCACTCTAAAAAGTCCGTCCACTGGCAAAGGCCTTTTTCTCAAGGTGGACGTTACTTGTTTGAAGCCATCCGCTGCCAGTCAAACCCTAAAGAGTTTTCACAGTAAAGCTGGATAACTTAAGCCTAAAACGATGATTGTCACTTTGGAAAGTCCCTTACTTTTCATTCTGCTCTCTTAAAACTACATTTTCCTCAGTGGTTCTTGGGAAAAAAACAACAACTTTTTTTAATGGTGTAGAACCTTCACATCAAGCTTCATGGCTCTTCACACTTACACATCCTAATTAACTGGTTCTTTAAAGGGCGCATATGCTATTATTTCTCTTGTATTCTTGAAGTCTATGTTTACGTGGTTTTACGCACCAAAAATAGTCACTGACCATTTTCTTTATCCCTCTTTATCTCTCTTATCTCTTTAACTAGACTGTTTCACTGCTGTGCCTTTAAGAATGGTATACGTAAACGAGCTCTGTTCTGAATGGCTGTCATGTCTCAACCAAAATGGCTGTTTGGCTGTACTTGCAGCCAAACAGCCATTTACACTGTATAAAGGATCAAATATTACGTATTTAAACTTTACATATGTATTAAACTCTCATCTCGAGAAAAGCAGGTTTGGTTTTTCATGGTAAGGGCCCTTTAAAGAACCATCCACTGAAAGGCTGTTTAGGTGACCAGTAGTGGTTCTTCTATGGCACTGGACCACACTGAGTATATTCAAGAGACTCTTAAGTCATCTGCTTAACTAAGCAAGCCTACTTTTATGGAAGTCTTCTTCCAGTCTACTGACCTGGAGATACCTGCTGGATGATGCCACTGGTTGGTTTTGCAGGCTGAGAATGTTAAGAAGACCATAGTTGCCCCAGTCTTTGTATGTATCACTTATGCTCCAATCTTTGTATGTATCTCATAATGTCCATATATATTTTTTTCTGAATATGAGTTTGAAGTCTTCTTCCAGTCTACTGACAGGAGATACCTGTTGGATGATGCCACTGGTTGGTTTTGCAGTCCAAGGATGTTAAAAAAAAATGCAGTTGCCTCTGATCTGTGTTTGTATCCTGAACGTCCATTTCACTTTTCATGAGGGACAAAGTCCTCCCAAACAGCAGAACTTTAGCGCACAGCTTTCTTTTAACCCTATCAGTGTTAGAGACTTGGCAGGTGACAAACAGATGCTGCTGTAATTCCTTGTGATCATTCAGTCATATTTGAACACACCACAGCACACAGTGTGAACAGCACAAAGTTCTTCCTCTGCATTTAATCCATTCACCAAGTGAAGCAGCAGGCAGCCAGGAACACAGCACCCGGGGAGCAGTGTGTGGGGACGGTCCCTTGCTCAAGGGTACCTCAGAGGTGCCTGGCAGTCTTGGGAATTGAACCTGCTTGCAGGGCGAACGCCCTAACCACTAGGCTACCTGCTGCCCTTGTTCCAAGGCTCTGCCGACAGCTGATGTTGTCTAATGTCTAGACTTCTGTTTTGGATTTTTTTTGGATTTATTTTAGACTTTATGTTTTATATTGTTCTTCTCCTCGTGTCTCTGTGTGTCTGTGCTGTCATTACATAAGCAGTTTCCTCTGGGATCAATAAAGTTTACTGATCCTGATTCTGTTTAGGTGTAGTTTCTAATTTGATCTACCCATCCATTATCTGAGCTGCTTACATGCCATTCGCACAACAGTTACATTGCTATATCGTCTATTTATTGTATTGTTTCTGTCATTCCTTGCACTTTGTTCAGTGCTCCTAACTGCCTCCTGTGTAATAATCACACTTATGGTGCAGTACTAGCCACTCTGGAAGGTTTACATACCGTTCACACTGTACTGTTACATTACATTACTGTTACATTGTTGTGGTGTCTATTTATTTGTTTGCATTGTTTCTTTCGTAACTTGCACTTGATTGTTGCTATAGGTTGCACCATGGTCCATGGAGAAACGTCTCATCACACTACATACGTGCTCACAGCTGCTGATGACAATAAACCTGAACCTTATCCTTAACCAGGGTTATCAGAGCCAGCAGTCATGAGCTGAAAGGCAGAGAAACACCCTGGACAGGTTACAAGTCCATCACAGGGCAGAAATACAATCAAACACACTCAAACCTAGGGGCAATTTAGCATCTACAATCCACCTGACATGCATGTCTAAGGACTGTGGGGGGAAACCCTAGGCAGACATGCTAAAAAGACCCACAGATGCCTGGTTGGGACTTAATTCCAAGACCTTCCTGCTGTGTTATCCAGCACACCACCCAATTTGTTGCTAGCGAGGTCTTTGGGCCTCAGTATAGCTGGACAACTTAAGCCTAAAATGATGATTGTCACTTTGGAAAGTCCCATTCTTTTCATTCTACTCTCTTAAAAGTAAAGCTTCCTGAATGGTTCTTGGGAAAAAAACCCTCTTAATGATGTAGAACCTTCCCATTTACCCCCTCCCCCCCCACCACTCACACACACACACACACACACCCTCACCTGAACTGTGAACTGACTCAGCTTTCCACCTTTGCACTTTTACACATCAGTTTTTTTATAATGCACAAGCAGATACATGCACAAAACACATCCATGTTACATTTGTGCTTGAAAACTGTCGCAGAGTTTCTGTATTTTCATAGGTTGACTGAATGGCTGCTGATCATTTGCACATATAAATCACACAGTTACATTCCAGTATTGTTTGTTCTCCACTTGACTCCAGACATTTGGATTTTGTGGTGTTAAAAATGATCCATTGTACTCATTTGTACTCTAACTCATCACTTTCTATCGTACTGCCTTACAACCTCTAACTCACTTTAAATCCTCTTCTGATTGCCTTGCTGCCTCCAACTCCCCATAACCTCATATTTTACTGCCTCCAACTCCCAATAACCGCATATCTTACGGTCTCTAACTCCCAATAACCGCATATCTTACTGCCTCTAACTACTAATAACTGCACATCTTACTGCCTCTAACTCCCCATAACCACATATTTTACTGCTTCAACTTCTAATAACTGCATATTTTACTGCCTCTAACTCACAATAACTGCATATCTTACTGCCTCTAACTCCCAGTAACCACATATTCTACTGCCTCTAACTCCCAATAACCACATATTCTACTGCCTCCAACTCCACATAACCTCATATCTTACTGCCTCCAACTCCCAGTGACTCCCAGTCGTACTGCCTCATTGCCCCATATTCCCAATAACTCCCTAATTTACTGCCTTACTGCCTGCAACATCCAATAACTCCATATTTTACTGCCTCTAACTCATCCTAAGCTTCCTATCATACTGCCTTACATCCTCTAACTCACCTTAAATTCTCTTCTTATTGCCTTGCTGCCTTTTACTCCTAATAACCTCATATCTTACTGCCTCTAACTCCCAGTAACCCCAGTCGTACTGCCTCAATGCCTCATATTCCCAGTATCTCCCTAATTTACTCCTTCTGTTTTTTTATTATCCCCCCTCACATTCACCGACGGCATGGAAACCACGTGTACGGTTGCAGCCCACACTCCGGACCAGATGGCTCGGGCGGCCAATAGCGTGCCAGAGATCTGTTTTCATAAATCTCGCCAGCCAATGAGGGGGCGCCGGTGGGCGTGGCCTCGCGCCTCAAGTTCACTGAGCTCTGAGGCGGCGATGAATTTCTCCAACTTTGGGAAACTTTCAGTCCGCCTCGCTTCACTCCTGCCCCGCCACGCTCACAGCCATGACCGGACACCCTGCGCTCCTCCTGCTGCCTCTCCTCCCTCTGCTGCTGCCCGGGCTCCAGGCTCTGTCAGGTAAGGCTGGAGGCTTCTGTCCGCTTCTGCACCCTGCCGAACCCCCTCGCATGCTGTTTCAATTACAGTAACGACCACGACGTGTTTATTTGAGGAGCTGGATATCCCCCCTCCCCACTGGTTCTGGAGTCTGATTGGGTTTTAAACGATCATGCACAGCTGGAGACGCGCTCCGATCTCTCCTCAGCCTCGACATGCCTCTCTGCTGCCTCTAACTCCCAGTGACTCCCTCTCCTACGGGAGCCATGCCTTACTGCATCTCCCTGCCTTAACCCACCTGGACATTCCTGTCTTACTGCCCCCAACATCCCCTAACTCCAGATCCTGCTGCCTTACTGCCTCCAGCTACCAGTAACTCCAGATCTTACTGCCTTACTGCCTCCAAGTACCAATAACTCCAGATCTTACTGCCTTACTGCCTGCAACATCCCCTAACTCCAGTTCCTACTGCCTTACTGCCTCCAGCTACCAATAACTCCAAGATCTTACTGCCTCCAACATCTCCTAACTCCAGATTCTACTGCCTTACTGCCTCCAGCATCCATTAAGTCCATGTCTTACTGTCTTTAGCTTCCAGTAACTCCCAAATTTACGGGCTTACTGCCTCCAACTACCAATAACTCCAAGATCTTACTGCCTTACTGCCTCCAACTACCAGTAACTCATAGATTTAGTGCCTCGCTTCCTGCAATAACTCCATGTCTCACTCCCTTTAGCTTCCAGTAACTCCATATCTTACTCCCTGACAGCCTCAAACTACCAGTAACTCCCAAATTTACTGGCTTACTGACTCCAGCTACCAACAGTTCCCAGACCTTACTGCCTTACTGCCTCCAACTTCCAAAAACTGTATGTCTTAGTGCCTCAAACTCCCAGTCGTACTGCCTCACTACCTCACATTCCCAATAACTACTTAATTTACTGTCTTATTGCCTCCAGCATCCAGTAACTCCATATGATGCTGCTTTTAACTTCCAAGAACTCTCTATCTTACTGCTTACAAATCACCATAATTTCCTATCCTACTGCCTTACTGCCTCTAACTAACCGTAACTCCCATCTAACTGCCTCTAACTCCCCATTACTCCTAGAGGAGGAAAGAATAGTCAAATTCACGAAACATTGCATTATTGGTCGTCACGATATTATATCAATATTATTGCACTGAGTATCGATATTTATTTATTTAATATTATTTAATAGTTGCATTTTATTTTAGTGCGTATATCTATTCTGATAGCATTGCTTCTGAAGTCCACAAGAGGGCGCAAGACTTCACTCTTCTCTTGCGTCACAGTGGAAATTGGAAAGGAATTAAATGGGAAGAAATGGGAGAAATAAATCTCAATGTAATGTAGAATCGAATCGGAATACTTGCTATATTATAAGATGTAAAGAATAGCAATAATTTTGTATTGCAGCGCAGATACTGTGATAATGCCGTATCATCACCTCTGTGGCAATTTCCATCCCTAATTGCTCCCTTTTGTACTGTCTTTCTGCCTATAAGTGCCAATTACTTACTTTCTTACTGCCTTGCTGCCTCTAACTTCCAATAACTCCCTATCTTACTGCCTTCTAACTCAGAATGCCTCTCTGTCTTACTGTTTCTAACTCCCAGTAACTCCCTTTCTTACTGACTCTAATTCCCAATAAGTCCCTGCCTTACTGCCTCTTACTCTCAGTAACTCACTATCTTACTGCCTTACTGCTTCTAACTCTCAGTAACTCACTATCTTACTGCCTTACTGCCTCTAACTCTCAGTAACTCACTATCTTACTGCCTTACTGCCTCTAACTCCCAGTAACTCGCTATATTAATGCCTCTAACTCCCAGTAACTCACTATCTTAATGCCTTTAACTCCCAGTAACTCACTATCTTAATGCCTCTAACTCCCAGTAACTCACTATATTAATGCCTCTAACTCCCAGTAACTCGCTATCTTAATGGCTCTAACTCCCAGTAACTCGCTATATTAATGCCTCTAACTCCCAGTAACTCACTATATTAATGCCTCTAACTCCCAGTAACTCGCTATCTTAATGGCTCTAACTCCCAGTAACTCGCTATATTAATGCCTCTAACTC
>JBBPCZ010000040.1:2960064-2976822 GCA_037974445.1 Brycinus macrolepidotus | reverse complement strand
TACTGATCACCGCCTGATCATCTGGAATCATCTGCACCTGTTTCTTCACTGGTTCAGGACTTAAGTTAGATGTGCTTCAGGAAGTCTAGAGAACTGTTCCACAAGTCTACATTAAAATACAAGAACGTCTGGCTCTTTGAAGGCAAAATATGAAGAAAATACTTTTGCAAAATACTGTATGTATAATTTAATGGGACATAGTATTGCATAATACAAATGAGCACTATACTGCTATGTTACCAGTTATGTATACTGTATTATATATACTGTTTTACAACGTCAAACAAACCTGCATGTGTTTAGAGTGTTCTGTTGGAATCCCAGTGGCCACTGAAAGTCCGACGATCAAGTTATGAGCGCTCTTGCCACCACTAATTCCAGTGAAATACAGTGTCATTGAAAAGCCATTATAGCACCTCGCAGCGTGCTGTATTTCATTCTGCTTATTTCAACCAGGGAGTCTTACAGGATCACTTAGCCCGGGCTCTGTATTTATGATGTATTACGCGCAAGGAATCTGTTATGATAATCGCGACGCTGGGCTTTGCGTCTGTCTCCGCCTTCCCTTTTCCCCTCCAGGACCGCTCACGGCTCAAAATCTGTCACTTTCATAAATCAGGAGTTTCACGGCAACATTTACAGCCATATCTAATCCTTTTGATGTCTTCATTTTTTTTAGCGGTGTTGAGAGACATGGGGGGGTGTTGGGAGGGGGGAGCAGCTGTTTTGGTTTTTAATGTGCATTCATTTCTCTGGTCAGTGTCACTGGATTCCTGTTGGAACCTGCTGCTTCTAGGCTTCATAAAAGCTGTCGAGGAAAAAGGGCGAGAGTGGATTGTGCTGATTTCTTAGGTGAATAATGCTGTGCATATTTTCCAGCCCTATGGCTACTTCTTCTCCTTCCTTGCCAAGATTTCTCTCGCCGAGAGCGATCTGCAGTCCGAAAAGGCGGCTCCCGCGCTCCTCGGAGAGGCCAAGGAGCTCCTGGCTTCTGCCTTCACTCATATTCAGGGACAGGAAGTTTTGTCTGAGCTCGGTGTATTATTGGATTTGTAGTTTACTTTTTTTGGGTTGGCATGGAAACGGCCGTAATTAGCCAAAAATTCAAGGCAGTGTGGAGATATACACTCTTATCGGCCAATTTAAACAACGCGGCTGGAATTTCCACTCTCATACCATCGCAGTTTGTGGCCATTCCGAAACGTTTGTGGAGTTTTTGAGTCCAACAACGACTTTCTCCTTTTGTTTCGCCATTGTCGTAGCCTAATTCTCGGTTTGGCCCGACTGCGCCATGAATATTACATAACCCCCTCTTTTTGGAGGAGGGGGGAGAGACCACCAGAACGTTGACAACCTGTGTAAATAAATTCTTTCCATATGTCCATATCTGGGACTTCAAGTAATTGAAACCTGCTTCTAAAAATGAGAGGGTGGGAGAAGGGAAGAAAGAAAGAGGGAAGGAAAGAAGGAACAGAAAGGCAGAGGGGTTGGGGGGTTCTTGAAGGCCGCGTTTATGAGAGGGGTCTGTGTGCTGGACGTGTGCTTTTGTTTTCACACAAAAATGTCCTGACTTTGTAGGAAAACCAGAGAAAATCAGGGCCAACCTATAGGACACGATGTTCCTGAGTGTGTAAATCGGTTCAATTTTAATTTTTTTTAATCTGAAAGAGTAAATATGTATATATGTACTTTTTCAGATATACAAATGCACATTACTACATATATAGATACCAATATGACATACACATTACAAAACAGAATTTTCTGTTTTTCTATTCTTTTACGTAAAGGTACAAGTGCATGTATATATGGGACTTTATTATTACCAGAGGTTGGGACACATGCTGACTGACTTGCAACCTGAGAGTTATGACTTGCAGAACTGAAAGAAAATGAACGAAACTAATTCAAATAGGATTGCCAGTCTTAATGCTCAGGTAGGCCTTACATAACTTGGAACCCAAAGGCTTGAGACTTGACTCAGACTTACACCATAGAGACTTGAGACTTGAGACTTGACCTGGACTCTGACATCAGAGACTCAGCTCAGACTTGGACCCCAGACATGGACTTAGACTCCAGATACTCAAGACTCGACTCAGACTTACACCTTATAGGTTCGAGACTTGAGACTTGACTAGGACTCGGACTCTGACATCAAAGAAAGACTCAAGTCAGACACAAACTCAGACCCTAGATACTCAAGACTTGACCCAGACTTACACCATAGATGTTTGAGACTTGAGAATCCACCTGGACTCAAGCTCTGACATCAGACTCAACTCAGACATGGTCTCGGACCCCTACACCTCAGTCTCTCGACCCAGCCTTGGGCTTCAGAAACTCAAAACTTGAGTTGAAGTTGGAACCAGACCCCTGAGCCTCAACTCAACTCGTAGCCTAGAGGTTTGAAACTCTGGCTCAGACCTCAGAGACTCATCCTGACACTGTATAAAAATAAGAAAGTGTGTGTCTATGTGTCTGTGTGTGTGATTGAACTTCACTGATCTGCAGTTTGGAGCTCCAGGTGCTTTAGCCATTGTGCTCTCTCCACAGCACCTGGCGTCTGTAGAGCGGGTAAGCCGAAAGGCAGGAGGTGCCAGATTTTGGGGAGAAATTTTTTCCCCTGCATTCAACGTCTGTCCCAGGCTGTTTCAGGGCTATGCCAGACTCCCCCCTTCTCTCTCTGTCTCTCTCTCTCTCTGTCTCTCCCTCTCTATCTGTCTCTTTTTCTCTCTCTCCTCTGCCTGTGTGTTGAAAGTAGAGAAAGAAAACTGCATCCCTGAACCCACCACCAAACCGCACCGTCCCGGGAGAAAGATACTGACTGAGACAGACTTTATATCCATTAAACTCCATGTCCTCAATACTTTAGAGCACACACACAGACACACTTGCACTCTCGGTCTGGACGTGTAAGGGCGGCTCATGTTACACACAGGACGGAGTAGGAGTGTTAAAAGCCGAAGAAGTGAAGTGAGGAGGTGAAGCTGCAGCTCTTGCCTTCTCCTCTGACACACTGTCCCATCTGGGCTGGTGAAATATGCTCATGTTGACGTGCAGATGGCAGCGCATTGTCACATTTTACCGGGGCTGCAAATTACCAGTATTTCCAACATTGATTTACCCTTTAATGCTATAGACCTGTCAGCACTCCAGTCCCTCAATCTCATTACCACATACTTTACATAGTAGTGTGCATTAGGGCTGAAGTCAAGACCACCTTTGTCAAGTCAAAGACAACTTTATGACCATGACCAATCAAAAATGAGTTTAAAAATCCCCGACCAAGTCATTTCAAGTCCAAATGACATGAATTTGAGTCTGTTTGAAAACAAATGTGTTGTGCCTTGCTCTCTGTGAACTCAGGGCTTTGCCAACAAAGAACCACTTATGGTTCAGAATCAGAATCAGAATCAGAGTCAGAAAACTTTATTGATCCCGGAGGAAATTGCTTAAGGAAGTTCCTCAGTAAATCAAAACTAACACAGCTAACGCCCACCTTGAACGTTGGTTGGTTTTATTTAGCAATTTCTTCTTTTTTATGATGTGAGAAAACCCTGACATACACTTCCTAGACCATACAGTACTGTGCACAACTCATTTCTTTATATTTTGCTTTGAATCACCATGTTGGTGCGAAATACTGTTTATTCCTGTCAAACTGTCGTATCTTTGGTATATTGAGTAGATTAAATGAAGGCAACAGGACCAAATGTTTCACTGTGACAGGCTGCAAAGTGCCTAAAGATACAAGGTGCCTAGATAAAGGTGTTCCAACTATTTAGCATTCAGCACCACCAGTATACTGATCACCGCCTGATCACCTGGAATCATCTGCACCTGTTTCTTCACTGGTTTAGACCTTAAGTTAGATGTGCTTTCTTCTGCTTTAATTATTCATACATAGGTCTCTGTGTGAAAAACAAAAAAACATTCCTCTGAAACTGGTCAGGTTCAGGGACTGGAGTGAAAATGAGAGACTTTGAAAGTCCTTCAGGAAGCCTGGAGAACTGTTCCTCAAGACTACGTTAAAAAATACAAGGTCTGGCTCTTTGGAAGCAAAATGTGAAGCAATGAGTGGCTCAAGAGCTTTGTACAGTACTGTATTGCAGTCTGTCAGTGTCCACAGTCAAAGCTGGTGACGATTAATCAACTTTGTTGGCTAATTGCCCAACATGCAATGAGAGTCTAAGCTGAAAGGAAATAATAGGTTAGAATGACTAATTATTTCTAGAATCTGGATTTGTCAAACCTCAGAACTGGGTTTAACTGGGATTAACTGGGTTTCTTCTGGGATGCAGCTAGTGTTTTGCATTCTTCTTAAAACCAGTTGGCTAATTGGCAAGGCCTTTGGAGGAAGGAAGGGACCTAATTCTTCGATTAATCGAATAATCGAACAGCATTGACTTCAGTGTTTTCCTCTGACTTTAGCTGTTCTCTTGCTTTACAGTGCGGTCAAGCAGAAGAAACAGTGTATCACAATGACTGTGTGGATCATATAAAAATTACTGAGCAAAATTTGTTAAAAAGTAAATGACATGTACTGATATGTATTGCCAATGATAAATTGATTTTTTGACTAATCGTTGTGGCTCCACTGTTTTGCAATCCTGTGGATCAGTACACTCACTGACCCATTACCACATGCTCACAGTTCAGGAACCGCAGAGCTTAAAGGAAAGAACAACGTGTTTGTCCCTTCCTGCCCTAGTTATATTCCCACTGCGAGCAGACTTGGAGGAGATAGAGTATTCTGATAGCTCAGAGGGCTACTGGCTAGGAGGAGATGTCGAGCAGGATCAGAGGCTGGAACGGGTGTGAAATGGCTTCAGCGGACCCATGAGAAGAAGGCTGACCTGCACTTAGCCTGCAGGGACAGCGGGAGAGGGAGTGGAGTTTGCTGAGTCAGTTTGGGTGTGTGTTGGAGTGTGTAGACTGAAGCTCTGGACAGCAAGCTTGGAGGTCATGCAGCTTGACTCCATGTTAAAGGAGGCTGGATCAAGGGTGCTAAAATCTATGAGAACACTGGGGAACGATAAGAAGAAAGCAGCAGAGAGCTGAAAGAACATGGGAGTTGTTTTGGCGGTGAGAGCATTGAAAGGAGCATGCCTAAATCAAGAACATTTGGATTATTTGAAGGTTGCAAACTTTGGAAAGGTCCTGCACACAGTCACCTACAAGTGGCCCAGAAGTGGAACCACTGAAAGGTTCCTTATACCTTAGAATACAAGTGGTAAGGATCCGTGCCGGAAGGGCAACAAATGGTAAATTGTTGTCATTCGGCAAAACAACTCCTTATATGGAAGTTCCCCCGGTTTGTGTTGACGCTCAAGGTGTCAGACGTCATGCTGAGCTTTGTTTGGTGTTCCTGTGTCACATAGAACCATCGTTCTTGTATTTTTAAAAACATGTAATAATAATAACTGCTACTGTGGTTTTAAAAATGACGTCACATGCAAATACCCATAAAGAACAAAAAATGGCCAAATTTCTTTTATTTTAGGCCTTAGAAACAAACGGAAAAAACACAAGATCTTTGAACCTGGGAGGACTTTCAGGATAGTCTCCGCCCACAAGTGGGTGGGGAAAACCCGCAGAGGGAGGGGGTCCGGAGATCGGCCGAGCGGCAGTGCCCCAAGCGAAAGCGCAGCAAATGGCGAGCTTATAGGAGAGCTAACACCAGTTTTAGCCTGTTTGACACCGTTTTCATTTGTTGAAATCAGGTTTTACTAACATGCTCTGAGTTCTAAGGGTTAAGAAACCACAAGTGCTTCTTTGGCATGGTATAGAGAGTAATTGGCTGAACCTAGTTTCTATGCATTCTTTAAAAACAGAGGTTCCCAATTGGTTCTTGGCTTGAACGGCTCTTGAAGAACCTTTGAGGCTGCAAACTATAGAAAGATTCATTCCCATGTCTCATGAACAAAAGTGGTTCTTTTGTAAGAGCAATCCACTGGAAGCTTCTTGAGGGGCCCAAAAGTGGTTCTTCTTCCGCACCAACCCAGAGAACCCCTTGTTTTTTTTTAAGACTGTGGGACAGAGAAATCCCCCCGAGTTACTGCTGTCAGTAATGAGGCCAGTGTTTCTGATGGAGCTGGAGGCTCAGTTTCTGCCAGGGTTTGTGATTGGAATGGCTATGAGCTGCGGTCAGCCTCCGAACCAGGCGGAATCCCAAAAATGTTGGAACTTTCTCTCCGGCTCACCCTCACGAAAAAAAAAAAATCCCGAACAACTTCCAATTCATCACCGCCCATTCCTCCCCGTCCTCACCCGCTCTCACTCGCACTTTTCAGGCCTCAGACATTTTTAATCCACCCACCAATTTCTTCAGCTTGACACGCACACACACACACACACACACACACACACACACACACACACACACACACACACACACAGACGTACGTTCCGGAAGCTGGAGCAGGTTTGTGCTATGGATTGCCCTCCCACTCCCCCCATTCCCCAACCCACCGACCCCACTTTAGTACAGAAGTATCGTTTAGAGTCCCAGCCCTTCACCTGCCAGTCACAGAGCTCGAGGGACTCCTCTGACCACTGGCCTGCAGTCAGAGTTTATTGCAACTCACACTTCATCTATTTTGCCTGGTCATATGAGCTTTCGATTGTGTCCCTAATGGGCCAGGGGTGTCAGCTGAGCCAGAGGAGCGAGCAGAAATTTGGCCCGCCGCTGGACCGTCTGCTGAACAGCCAGGAACAAATAAAGACTTGAGTTCACATGGTGTCGGGGGCATGAACGAACACTTTTTGGTTCTTACCAAAGAATTTTAAAAGTACTGGAGCAAAATTAATAGCTGTTTTATTACAAGAAACCCTGAACATCTCTGCTGCAAATTAGGTTTATTTTGTTTGTAGCACTAGACAATTCAGCCAAATGTGGTTGGAGGAAAGTTATAACTTGCCCCACATGCCAAGGGTTTGGTGTAACAGTCTGTATCAAAGACTGATAAATCGATTCTACAAAGACTGATAAATCAGTTCTAAACACACTTTGTTCCATACAGTTCTGTAAGCTTTCCAACCTTAATGCATAAAAACATACTCATCAAAATAAATATGACTGATGAAAAGAAGCTGTTGGACACCAGCAACTTTTCCCTCTAAAACAGATATAAAAGCTTAGTAAAACGTTTGTTTTAGTTACATGACAAACAGATATGCACTATTTATTTTATTTAGATCTGTAGTAAGTCTATGATTAATCTATAAGGAAAAATGTCTAAAAATGCACTTTTTTTGATCTAGGAATTATCTCTTAGTTTACTTTAGGGGGCTTAGTTGTTGTAAACCCCCACCCTCCATGCCCCAACTCGAAAAACAATTTCCGGATGATGTTGCTATGGAAATATGAAACTATATACATAGTTAACTGCGTAACTACATAAACTATCCATTTAACAGTGTATCCCACTTTAGGCTGGGCCAGACTCTACCCCACACACACAACAAATATATATTGAATTCAGAATATTAATATATTGAATTTACCTTAATGAAATTACAGGCTATTTTAATGGAGAAATATAGTGGAGCGCAGATACGCAGTACTTTCATCAAAGCACCAACTTTACTAAATGTAAATTGTACCTTTTTCCATCATTAGAGCATTGCTGATACTATGTTCTTCCTATGCTTGATCACGTCCACTAGTTATACTAAAATCAACTTCTGCTGCTTGTGCAAGCTTTACGGCGCTTTTCCACTGGCCCAAGGAACCGTACCGTACCATGAACAAATGTTTTTTCATTACAACTAAAGCGACCTGAACCCGAGCCGTACCTGAATTGCTTGATGGCAGGGCTAAAAGTTGGCCACAGCCCAACCGACTACCTCACTTCTTTCTGATTGGCTGATTGGTCAAAATGTTGTCATGACAACAGCTGTACTGGGAAAGAGGCCATTGTTTTTCTTTTACTGTCCGCATAAAAAAAACATCAACAACAACAACAATGGAGATACAAACTAACTGGCAAGTTGACGAAGTACAAGCACTACTGTCTACTTGGGCTGAAGATAAATTTCAGTGGGAGTTTTTTAATGCCGAGAGAAAAACAAAGGTGTTCCAGGACGTTGCTAACAAGTTATCTGGGTTAGGTTTTCAGCACACGGCCAAACAATGTTGAGAAGAACTAAAAACTCAAGCAAGACTATAAAAGACCACAATAACAAAAGCAGCTCTGACAGAAAACCTTTCCACTGGTTTGACTCCATTGATGCGGTTTTGGGACAACTGGCCATACACTGTGGGGAGAGAACTGCACGTCACAAACACCGTTACCGGACTGAGATACACTGGAAAATCCAACATGCTAAAACTTCCGTACCATCACAGTACAGTTTAGATACAGCACTGTTCCTGTAGACCTGTGGAAAAGTGCCTTTAGAGTCCTCCTGCAGAAAACAACATGATAAAAGGACCACAATCATCTGATTAAGGACTTCTTTAAGATTATATGCCTAGTTTTACTTAATGATGGTGAGATGTTTGACTCATTGTTTGAGTGGTACCTTCGGTTCATGTTGGTCTGTGTTGTTTGTCTGGCTGCTGGTCATCCTATTCAGAACTACTATAGGAAATATTAACATCATTTGGTTTAATTTATGGGATGTAAATACAGACAGGAATAAGGCCACATTCACACCTGTATAAGTAGGGGGCTCATTCCAGCCCTTTCATTCCACCGCCCTTATCCTTTTCCACCTGCTGCACACTTTATGGCTGTAATCAGGCCTAAAATTTGGCCCATTTTATGTTTATAACTGCTTCTCAGCAGTATTTCCAGTTGTCTGGATGTTCGTCATCGCATCACAGGTTAATGTTGTCATCTCTCAGATTTCCTGGGAGAGTTTAAACGATGCATGGACTGTTACAACATGACCGTTTGTGTCAATCTGTGACAGATTACTTTAACAGCCGCTCGGGGGGATGATCCAGTCACTATTATCTTGTCATGTCACTGTCACTGCAGCTACTTTTATTATCTCAAGTGGCTCTGCAGATCTTTCCAACAGACATGTTTATCCAGCGGTGATAAAAGCTCGTTCTCACCTGCCGGTGAAAGTCCTGCTGTGTCTATAGGTTTCCCAGCACATCCTGTAATCATTTATTGCTTAAAAAAAACACTTTGCCGCTCCCCATAAGAAGCCACAGCCGGTGTTCTGGATTCCGTGAGCTCCGCTCGGCCTACGGCGACGTGACGTCTGTCCCGCTTTGATATGCGTTCGGGGATCAACTCTGTCATTCGTCGCCGTCACGCAGCGATCCGAGGAGGCTGTGTGAACAAAGGCAGCTTTCACTGCTGTGTTTACGCTCTCCGGGAAACAAACAAACACAAGCAGTTGGACTGCAGATGGCTCAGAGTTGTCAAACTCAGCAGAATGCTCCATAATAAAAGTGAAGAATGAAAACATGCGCATAAAGCTACTACAGCATCAGAGATTAGCTATTTTGAATATGCTATAGAATTAATAAAACTGTCGTTGATTGTAAAAACAAAAGTTATTGTTGATTTTACTTTTACTACTACTACCACCACTAATGATAATAATAATAATAATAGTAATAATAATAGCAATTATAATAATAATAATACTAATAGTAATAGTAATAACAATAGCAATAATATTAATAATAATAATAATAATAATAATAGTAATAGTAACAATAATAGCAATAATATTAATAATAATAATAATAATAATTGGTGATAGTAATAATATGATAATTGATATAAAAGATTATAAAAGATTATTGATTATTGTTGCTAATGATAGTGATGATAATAATCATGATCATCATCATGATCATCTTCATCATTGTCATCAGCAGCAGTAGCAGCAGCCTGCTCCTTGGGATTATCATGATGATCACGGTGATCATCATTATGATCATCATAATCTTCTTCATCTTCATTATGATCATCTTCATTATGATCGACATGATGATCATCATCATCGTCATTATAGCGATCATCTTCGTCATCAATGTCATCATCAGCAGCAGCAGCATCATAATATGAGGACGTTAAGAGACAGAATGCAGGACTCGGTGATCCTTCATTAAAACAATACACTTTATTTCTCCTGAGAGAAAGAAAATTCCTCCTAAGTACATTTTTCCTTCTTATATTTCCTTTAATGAATTAGATTAATTGAGTCTAAGTGTTATCAAGCCAGGTGTTCAACAGCTTTAATTTGGTGACACCTTTTCTTTATCAGTGTTAATGGATTGGTTGTTGCAGCTCTAGCTTACAGAGTACTTTTTTACACAGTACTTCAAAAAGCAGAAATGTATGGGCCCTTTAATGTTCCCCCCTGTGCTTTTATTTTAACCAGAAGACAGATTGTGCGTCTGGAAGACTTTAGCCTCCCCCAGTGCTTTGACTTCATTCTCCCAGCTCTGGTTGCAGAGCGGCTATTACATTTGCTATGGTGAGGTCTAATTGGGCATATGGTTCTGCCCAGAACTTGTGGGGGCATCTCGGAGAGAGCTGGTACTGCTTAAAAATAGGCTGGGAAGAAAACGGGCCAGAAGTTGCCCCTTTGTTTATGAGAGTAAGTGACTAGAACCTTCAGCCAAACATTCTGCTGTCAGCACACATTAAATGTTCTGCTCTCCTCTCCATCACATCAGGGATGCTGGTGTGGTCCATCCAGCTGTCTGCCCATCAACTGTGCTTTGATATGCTGTGTGTGTGTGTGTGTGTGTGTGTGTGTGTTTGAATGTCTTTGTCCTTTACAGATTATAAAATTTTAACCCTTGAAAGTTAAAACAAATGGAATATTTGTGCAGATTCTACACTTTCATTCCAGACCACATTTGTGTTTTATGTGTATTTATTTTATCATGATCTGTATTGGATGAGAAGTGGAAAAACAGGTTTATGAGGCAGAGAATCTACACAAAACTATAGTAAATCAAGCAAAAAAATCTAATCAGCGGCACATGCAATTTCTCCTATGTGCAGTGTCTTCCTATGTTATCCCTCTTTCCCCAGATTTTCATGCGGAATGCACCCGGGGCAAAAAGCTTAGTACATCAGAACCTTAGCACATCAGTGTACCATATGCATGCATGTGTGTCTGTATGTTCATTGTAGAGAGTAAAATGAATGGCCCTGTTTGTGTGTATGTGTGTTAGGGAAGCGGAAGGAGAGGAGGTCTAAAGGCTCAGAGGAAGCTCGTGGGAGGAGAAATGCCATCCGTTTGAGTGGGGAATACATAGTGGAGACGGTGGTGGTGGCTGACTCAGACATGGTGCAGTACCACGGAGCTGAGGCTGCCCAACGCTTTCTATTGACCGTCATGAACATGGTGGGTCTATCACACACTCACTCACATACATTATATGTCCAAAAGTATCCTGATACAACTTCTAACTAGTCATTTCAGCTATTTCGCCATGCACCCATTACTAACACTGGAGGCTGAGCCCACACGTCCATGTATTCTTAATGGAGAAGCACTGGCAGAAGAATGGAACACTCCAGGCTTTACTAAATACCTTTGGGTTGAGTTTACATGATGGAGATTAATCTCCAGCCAACACATTTGGGATGAGTTTAAGTGATTGATAATAATCTCCTTTGGACACCTAAGGGATGAAGTAGAGTGATGAAGCTCCATTGTGTACTGTTTGAATGAGCTGGTGTGATGAAGCTCCACTGAACATCTTTTGAAAAAGTTGGTGAGATGAAGCTTCACTGAACACCTTTGGGATGAGTTGGAGTGATGAAATGCCATTAAACACCTATGGGAGGAGTTGGAGCGATTAAACGCTTTTGAACACCTTTGGGATGAGTAGGAGCAATTGAACACTTTTGAACACCTTTTGGATGAGTTGGAGTGATGAAACTCCATTGAACTCCTTTGGGATGTGTTTTTGTGAGGGAGCTCCACTGAACACCTGTGGGATGAGTTGGACCGCTGCTTGTGATCCAGAACTAATAGTCATTATGGGTTGTGCTGTGTTGCAGCTTTAGCACATTTAAGGTTGTCTTAAGTCTTGATTCCCCTTAGGGGCCCAGCTGCAGCTTTTGCCAGATGTGCGCACCCTTGAATGCTGTCTGATGTTTAGAAAGAGTTAGAGAGGGAGTGATTTCCTGAAGGTCAGGACTGTACATCACACACTCTCTTACAAGTCTCTCTTTATTATTTTTTTGGAGATGCACTCGGAAGGGTGACCATTCAGAGCATTTTTGTGTTTTTGGAAAAGTCGTGACCTCTGCATTGGTCCTTGCAGATTGTGCCATTACTTTCTCTGGAATTGATTTTGATTGCCATTCAGATTCAGAATGACATGAAAATCCTGCTAAAAGAGAGAATAAAATGTTCAGATTTTTCAGCCAAAAGTGTGAATCAGATTATCATGGGATCAGTGGGGGGTTGCCTAATTAGCTTTTCGGGTGTGTATGCCGTGTGTCCAGTTGAAAGTGTTTGTAAAAACAGTAGGAATAAGGGCAGTTCACTACTCTTGGCACCTGTTAGCAGAACACACTCAGCCACACTCCAGAACAGGCAGATGACTGATATAAGAAAGAAACCATAGGCAAGACTTTTTCCACTGAGATATTTTTTTACTTAATGTCTGGGGCCTCTTGGCTAGGATCCTGGGTGTCTGTGTGTGTGTATGAGAAAATGCACTGAATACAGTCCCTAGCTGTTTTAAACTAGATTATTAAACGAATCTGGTAGGTAAACATTGAATTGCATCTAACAATTTATTTATTCTTATTCTTTCAAAAGCATTGACATACTAATGCTCTGCTCATTAATGTGTTATTGCTAGGTTGGACAAGCTTAACAGAACATTGGCCAAAATCCTATTCAAGGAACTGTAGCACACAACGCATATGTGTTGAGGTGCAGAGAAGGGGTTCATGGATGAGCATAGCTGGCAGAACAATGATATGCACACCACCAAAATTTCAACTACATAAATATATGAGGCTGAGCATCAAGCGAATGCGGACTGGCTGACCGCCTGGGATGGAATGAGACTCAAACACTAATCGAACCATACTAGTGCCAAATCAAAATATGACCCATCTTCAAAATACAATAAAGTTAGGTGGGCATAACAGATACATAACAGTGTTCACAGGTGCAAGTCTCGAGTCTCAAGTCTCGAGTTTCTGGGGTATGACTCCATGCCAAGTCTCTGAGATGTGAGTCTGAGTCTCGAGTCTCTGGCGTGAGTCCCTGAGATGAGTCCCTAGGGTGTGATTTTGTGCCAAGACTCTTGAGATGCAAGTTTGAGTCAAGCCTCGAGTATCTGAGGTGTGACTCCCTGTTGAGTCTCTGGGGTGTGACTCCCTGTCAAGTCTCTGAGGTGTGAGTCTGAGCTTCAAGTCTTGACTCACTGAGGTACAACTCCCTGCCAAGTCTCTGAGGTGCGAGTCTGAGTCTTGAGTCTCTGGGTTGTGACTCTATGTCACGTCTCTGAGGTGCAAGTCAGAGTGAAGCCTAGAGTATCTGAGCTGTGACTCCCTGTCAAGTCTCTGAGGTGTGAGTCTGAGTCTTGAGTCTCTGGGATGTGACTCCATGTTAGGTATCTGAGGTGCAAGTTGGAGTGAAGCCTCGAGTATCTGAGCTGTGACTCCCTGTCAAGTCTCTGAGGTGTGAGTTTTGAGTCTCTAGGGTGTGACTTCTCCACTTCGTGTACCACCTTTACGAGGACTTGAAAGTAGCCGTCATTTTTCCCTGATTTGACTGGTTGAAACAGCCTTACACAGTGCAAACCATGAGCACTGCTGCAGTGTTGGTGATCACTGGCAATTTGCCTCAAAACCTGCCTCCAGTTGCCTGCCTTCCATGTGGAATGCCTGCTGGGGTGTGACGTCATATGTAGAGAATCAATAGATTTCAAAATACTGCAGTGTACCATAATATATTGATACCGCCCTTTCCTATTCAGAACAGCTCCTCACTTTAAATCCCATTCAGTGGATGCTTTCCGAAGTAAAGTGAATGTCATGAAGTGACTTTTTCCCACAGTGAGTTATTCTTGCATTAATGGTGATCTCTGTGAAGATGCATGGTCCTCTGTTCTTCAGGCATTGTTCAGAAGTCTCTGCTGAATGAGGCAGGGTGTGATTTAGCCTCAGTTCAGACCTTCCCTCATCCCCTCTCTGCTCTTTCCCACCTCATTGTTGGAGGGCAGTGAGGACACCGCTGTGGAAAATATTCCTCTTTCTGGTGTAAATACACTGATGTGAAGTGGCTCCTTCGGGTCCTCCCTTCCAGATGTTGATTCCTCATTCTGTCTGCTTCCCGTGCCGCTTAAAGGCCTCATAAATGTCAGCAAAACAGCTGTCTCTCTTTTATCCAATCTATGGACAACAGAGGTTTTTTTGTAATGTGGAACTCACAGCTTAACACCCACTCTGTCACTGTGTGACAGAACATACAGCAAAAACCTTCTCACCTTCTCTTCTCTTCTCTTCTCTTCTCTTCTCTTCTCTTCTCTTCTCTTCCCATCCCATCCTGTCCCATCTTCCATCCCATCGTCTGGTCTCTTCTCTTCTCTTCTCTTCTCTTCTCTTCTCTTCTCTTCTCTTCTCTTCTCTTCCTTTTTGTTCACTTTTTTGTCCCATCCCATCCCGTCCCATTCAAGGTCCTCTCCGCTCCCATTGTCTGATCTTTCCTTTTTTTTTTTATTTGAACAGTATTTGTTAAATGAATGTTTTGGATTGTCTGAACTACCCAAGTGACGAGTTACAGAAGTTCTCTCTTTCTCTCTCTGCAGGTATATAATATGTTTCAGCACCAGAGTCTTGGGGTACAGCTGAACATTCGGGTTACTAAACTGGTTCTCCTGCACTCCCGCCCAGTAAGTTTGACCCCTGTGCCCCTTCTGACAGTCTTGACCGCATGACCCCAAAATGCACTAAATCTCTCCGGGACTGTGAGCCACCCAGGCTCTGCCTTTGTCTGGTTTATTCCTTTCCTCAGGGCCTATGATGTTATCCTTGTCTGTATGTATTTTTCAGCCACAATTTTTCTTATTAGTGCTTCCCACTCCGGATGTCTTAAAGAGTGAATCTAAAGGGATTACAGATATTACTGCTGATAGCATATATTAAATATTGGTCATTAATGTGTTGTGGACAGTGGCCGTCAGTGCAGTTCTCTTTCCGACTAACCACTGACATCTAAATGTTAGATGAGTAAGACATTACACTGAATAGATGAAAAGGACAAAGATCAGTGTGAGGAAAAAAAGATGATGCTTGTTGTACAAAAACATGGAAAGTGCCATTTTCCACCTCCCATGTGGAGTTTCCTGTTGATGACATTTTACACAAATTCAAGCATCCACTTTTGCGCTGTAGTGTTTATCCCAATCGGCCACTTTGCCTGAAACAGCGTAATGAAGGCAGTTCATTGGGTCTACTGACATTGATAACAATGAAGTACAAGAAGTAGTGTCATTAACCTTGTTAAAATCTTGGGACTGAAGTGGTGCTCATGCATTTTGGCCTTTTATAAAGACATTTGGTAAAGTATTGTGCAGGTACTTTGTCTGGCTATGTTAACATAGGTCATAATGAAGTTCTATCATGGTTATCATGGTTAGCATCATGGAAATTAATTCATACTAAGCTGTTCTCATGAGAAGACTGTTTTGGTTACTTTAAAGTAAAGTAAAGTGGCCCCTTGTAGTCACGCGTGAACACAACACAGCACAGCACAGCACACAGTGTGAACAATGTGAAATTCTTTCTCTGCATTTAACCCATTCACCAAGTGAAGCATGGGCCTGCCACCAATGAGGGGCGCCCAGGGAGCAGTGTGTGGGGGCAGTACCTTGCTCAAGGGTACCTCAGTGATGACACTAGCAGTGCTGGGATTCAAACCCACAACCCTCTGAATGCACTAGGCCACCAGCTGCCCAGGTTTGCTAAAATTGCTAACTGAATGATTAGGGTGATTAGCACCATGGGGCTAAAGGTGTGAAGAGTACTTTGCCCAGGTTAAGTTCCATTACTAATGGTAAATCAAAAAGTATTTTTAGCATGGTTTCGCAGTAAGTTCACTGAACCATGTTGTTATCTGAAATGTTGAGTAGTTTGTGTACTATGGAAGGATGTTAAAGATTGTCAGTATGTGAGTCCTGCTGTTTAATGATGTCTTCAGGAGAAGCTGAAGATGGGCCATCATGGAGAGAAAGCCCTGGAGAGTTTCTGCCACTGGCAGCATGAGGAGTATGGAGGGGCTCGTTACCTTGGCAACAACCACGTCCCTGGAGGTAGAGATGACCCTCCTCCTATGGACGTAGCAGTGCTGGTCACAAGGTACAACTATCTACTGCCTTTTTCACTTTTCACTCAGCGTCCATCTCGACCGCCCTCCGCCGTTTCTGTCTGTCCATTGCTTTCATCTTTGATTGACAGTGCTTATTCTCTCCAACTCTTTCTCTCACTTTCTCTCATCATTTCCCTCCTTTGATGCTCGCCGGCTGTCACCGCTCTGGTGCTTTTAGCGGATTAGAACCTCCCTCATTCATTAAGCTGTAATGTAAGTTGGACCTGAGCTATGATTGACCCCTAATGATCCATTCATTTAGCGGTCCGTCAGCGAGGCAGGTTTGCTCCCAATCTTCCTCTTTCTTCACCATTCTGACCGATTGCCCCTGGCAGCCGAGAAAGCTCGCACTCCCTCTTTTGGATTAGGCGTTATTAGTTACTTTGCTGTAATTTTCAGAAGGGGGGGGGGGGGGGGGGGAGGACCCCCTTT
>JBBPCZ010000040.1:2938394-2952291 GCA_037974445.1 Brycinus macrolepidotus | reverse complement strand
ATTAATCAAGATTAATTAATTACAAAGCCTCTAATTAATTAGATTAATTTTTTTAATCGAGTCCCACCCCTAATATAGATATATAGATATATATAGATATATATATATAGCTCCATTTTAGTCTGTAAGTTTCTTTACAGTGATCCATTTCACATCAAACCCACTCTTAACTTAATTATGCATTATTTAAAAAACAACAACTTTGGATTCCCCTTTCCATCTTTTATAGATCAACAGAAATTGATGTTGAAGGTATTGGCCTGGACAGAAATCGTTCAACGTCTGTGGACGCTGGTCAGTCAGTTCCTGCAGCTGTCAGAAGAGGCTTGGAAAGTGTGTTTTGGTGGAATGCAGGGTTTTTGTTTTGTGTTTTTCGACTGTCCCGCGAATGAAATAGTTTCATGACTCGAGCAGGAAACGAACGTAACTCAGGCTGGACGTGTGATTAATAGGCCATTTGTCAAATGTCCGTTCCCAAGAGTCTGACTGAGGAAGGTTTGGTTAGGAGACAAAACCACGCTTTTACCCCATTTATTCTAGGTTTTTTTTTTTGGAACTCTGGCAACTAAAGAAACTACTACAACACTTATGAATCAAACAGTAACATCCCCCAATTCATTTTCTCAATGCGATCCAGTCTGCTAAATTATCATCCATTGTACACCCCCGCCACCACCCCCCCTCAATTTCTCTGAACACATTCCAGCCTTTCATATGTCTGTTTGGACCTATTAACATTTTCTATCTCTCTCTTCCCTTTCTGATTTCAGGACCGACTTCTGCGTCCACAAGAATGAGCCCTGCGACACAGTCGGTGAGTAATAACAGCCGAATGGCTTCACTGTCTGTTTTCATGTATGCAGAACGATTGCCTCTGTTTTACAGCTGCAACAGTGCGGAGCTCTGCAACATTTCAAACCGCGGCGCTGCTCCTGTCGTCCTAAAAAAGAAGCACAATTATTGCAATTAAGCTGTCAAAAGTCTGCATGCAAAATGCTTGAAAAAACAAGTGGTTTTGTTTATGTATAGTCCCGGCGCTCCTTCCAGAGCTTTGTCTTCTTGATTAATTATGGTGCCAGGGTTGGCTGAGTCGAGGGAGATAGATATTAATCAATGCTTTTTATTATCAGAGGAAGACAGAAGTGCGACACAGTGCGCTTACGCATCGGTGTTTAACAATCCAGTAAAAATGAACTATCCTAGGGCCTTTGACCCTATCCTATATCCGTGTTTGCATGCCTTTGTGTTTTACGTGATCATATTGGCATTTTTGAGAGTAGCATCAAC
This sequence comes from Brycinus macrolepidotus, assembly GCA_037974445.1. NCBI lineage: Eukaryota > Metazoa > Chordata > Actinopteri > Characiformes > Alestidae > Brycinus > Brycinus macrolepidotus. The sequence goes on along the minus strand of JBBPCZ010000040.1, from coordinate 2,951,004 downwards.
TGTTGTATCCTCTAATAATAACACTAATGAGGCATAAATCCTCAATGTGGAATTTAGTTTAGATATGTTTAGTCAGACTGGTTGTGCATTGAGGGCCCTAATCTTGAGTAGTTGGTGTAGCACTAGTTATCATCTAATGTTAGCTAAAAACTACATTGCTTTAGCTAGCTCAGCCAGTAGATTATTGATTAAGATTACAGATAGCTAGATCTTCACATCTTGTCCTTTAGAGTCTTGTCCTTTAGAGTTGGTGTCCAGCACAGTCTGGTAATCCTCCTCCTGAAACACACTCAAATTTGGCTATTAGCAGGTGGGAAGAGGCGTGTTTTAGCAGGGAATTCGTTCTGGATACCAGACAACAGTTGGGCAGCCCATTCGTGATGCTGCTGAATGTAAGATACTGTAATTGTTTAGTAACTGGTTATTATGTTGGCCAATTATGAAGAGGGAGGCCTCAGGGAAAGCCTATGATATCTGAAAACTAAAAACTGAGTGTCAATTTTTTTGTTCATTTTTATTCAGTAAAATCATGTTTGTATTTAAGTTTCATGGTTCTCCCCTGATTCTATTAAGTTTTGGAAGGAAACAATGGGTTAAATTTCTGAACCATCTGCAGAAAAATTATCCAATCAGATTTTTTTTCCAGGTGAAGAAAAGTTAAGTGAGATTTTCCTTTGGTTACCTGTGGTGTTAGATTAATCACCAACATAGTTAGGAAGAGGACCTGGTGGCATCAAGAGGGAAACATCACTCTAGGTCCTCTAGAAGTCCCAAATGAATCATCAGCCAATCAGCCAATCGCAGGTAATGATTGCCAATGGGTAGGACCAATTATGTGTGAAAAACAGACCTTCTGGAATGTCACAGATTGTGAAAATGAGTGGCAGCCTAGCCATTGGGCCTCTGCCAGACGGTAAACATCCACAGAGACAAAACGGTGATGAAGAGATGTTGGTGTTTATAAATGACGTTTTCCCCACCCAAACATTCCACACTCTTCAGAGCTCAAATGCTCTCACTGTGGAGGTAACCTCAAGGGTACGTCTTCAGTAGCTTTAGATTGGGAACATAATTGCGCTATGTTCCCCTGTAGACTCTGTACACCCCATCCTCACTCCAGGCTCTTCAGTTTATTTTTCCACTTAAAAAGGTACAATTACTCACCTTTGGGAAAGTGGAAGATGTTAACCTTTAAAACTCATTCAAGCCTCACAGTTAGGCCTGAAGGATCATGTTGTACATTTGAAAGTATATTTACATTGTTTGAAGGACTAAGATTTACCTGCACAGTACACCTTTTCTTATTACAGTGTACACTGTCAGAAAAAAGGTATTGGACAGGCATGTGTTCACCAAGGTACAAGCAGTATAAAGATTAGATTAAGCCACATTTCCAAAGACTTAACAGTTACTTAAAGAAAGCACCAGTAGGTTCTTAAGTATTTCGGTCTTAAATTGTCTAGTAGAACCCTGTCATACTGTAGTGAGGCCAGAGATGGCACAGTACCACCTTTTCTTTTCTGATACGACAAAATATCACATCACACAGTGGAAGCGCCTACTATTTCAGCATAGATTTGATACAGGATTGGATCGGATGCCCTCCACAATGTCCAATCCAGCATTTTCTACCAAAATCAGACCAAAACTGGTACTGGGTCAATGCCATCTCCCACTGAAACCAAGTCTTTCTGTATGCCACGGTATCACCAGATGTCCTTCATACACTTGTCAGAAGAAGGGCCACTTGACCTGGTCAGCAACAGCTGCCTCTTCGTGGGGGGGCATCTGAAAATAGCTTGGCCCCGAGACCCCTCATGACCCTGTACACTCCAGGCTTTGAAAAATGAGGTGATTTGACTCCCCCACCAGTTCACCCAGAGTCTGTTAATAGGGCGAACTGCTAATGTGCTGAAACCTGCCTGTCCTCAGAGCTTACTGTAAATGAGCCATCGTGCGTTGCCGCTCGTGTTTACCAAAGCTGTTCCTGGGGGATTAGGAGGCGCGATTAGGAGGTGTGAGTTTTAACACCCTTGCCCTGAAAGCATGCTGCTATAAAAGCCTGAAGTATATTTGTTCAGGTTATGCCCCTCATAGAGTGTGTGAATAAGAGAGGGGGCCATCGTGAAGCTGAAATGCGTCTACAAGCAGTGGGGCTTTAAGCGAGTGAAGGAGAGCATTGTCAGGCCGAGAGCCGGGGTGGAACATAATTGATATGGCATGATGGAACCAGCTTTGGTCACAGTAGTGCTATTATTCAGACAAAAACCACTCCGCTCTTGGAATGGCATGTGTGTGTGTGCGAGAGTGTGGACTGCACTCCTTCTGGGTGGCCCAGTCTCCCTTCGGGAGAAGATTGACATGGAGCACAAGAACGTATAGCTGTGCTGCAGTATCAGCCGGCCAAGCGTACCCTGTCAAGACATGTTTAATGAATCCAGCCATTTCCACTTCTGCCTTCGGATTTCCACCTCTTTCTTACCATGACACACATTCCGCATGATTAGGATTATGCTGCCGGCCAGCCGCTTGACTGTATATGGTCTTTCTCTAATGGAAATGTCTAGAAAGAGCTTAGAATAACAGCTCGGAGCTGGCCTGGTGAGACTCCATCCGAATGACAACGATTGGGATAAAGCGCCGAGTATCCACTAAGGCCCTATCGTGGAAGCAGACCAAAGCAATGATCTCATAGATATCAGTCCCACCTCACTTTGCTGGAAGTGTTCTCTAAGAAAAATACGCAGCTCTCGGCTGAACTATTTGCGGAACAGGTCGGTTGTAGGACGTGATAAGTGGTGTCTTACTCAGGGGTGGGAAAAAAGCAAATTGGCATTTTGAAGGTCACCTGGAGGAACATCAGCAACGTCTCTTCTTAAACTTCAGACAAAAAACGTTGCTTTAAAGCCTTACTGCAATTGATCCTCATGACTGCATAGTTTGTTCCTGCTATTGGTCCTAATCATGATGTTATTTGTTCTAATATCTCTTCTTTACTGCGATTGGTTCTAATCACCAACTCACTTGTTCTGAGCCCACACCCTGAATATGATTGATCTTTATCATAAAGTTGTTCGTTCTGAGACCTCCCCTGAATATGATTGGCCCAAATTACTGTGTTGTTTGTTCTAAGCCCACCTCCTGACTGTGATTGGTTCTAATCACAACCTTGCTTGTTCTATGCCCTTCCCCTGACTGTGATTGAAACTAAACACTGTGTTGTTTGTTCTGAGACCTCCCCCTGACTGCCATTGGTTCTAATCAATAGATTGTTTTTTCTGAGGCATCCCACTGACAGTAGTTGGTCCACTTGTCACATGGTTGCTTACACTGGGTCTTTGGCAGTGCTGAGTGAATTCTTTTTATCTACATTAATGACAGCGTGTTTTGCAGTAATTTTTCTTTGTTTACTTCTTTTGTAGTTTGAAGTGTACAGCCAGATTCACAGTCTTCCCCGCTAACCCAGGCATTGTAATTTCTTCAAAATAAATTCTGGGGGGTGAGTTTGCTCCCAGTACAGCATGGCAGCATTCAGTGCTCTTGTGTTAAAATTTCTAAATCTATCTCTCTCTGAACAATTGCTCTCCAAGCTTGAAGCCTGGCCAGTGACCTGCATTTGTTTTTATTGTATGTATTTAAACTTTTTTTATTTTTTTATTTCTGCAAACGATTTATATTGTTCTAAACGTAGTGGTTTATAAATGAGGTTACCTCCTAAGAATCCTCCCATTCCGATTATGTAATGCTGCAACGCGTCCATTCCAAACTTTGATTTATGACTTTCGAAGCCAGAAACTGGCCTTAGTCTTAAAAAGCCATGTCAGGTTGCCTTTTCCGCTTTTGAGGGCCATTTAGATTTATAAACTGGTGGAAAACACCCAATCCTTCTCATAGAATTATGGCAGAACAAACATTTGTCAGCAGCATCTGAAGAGCACAAGCCACCCGAACGGATTATCAGAGTGAGAAGCCTCTGTAATGTCATCTGCTACAATCTTTTAAAGCTTTTAAAAGGGACTCAAAGCGACTCTAAACCACATGAGACAATGTTTGAATCACACTGTAATCTCACAGATCTGGCAGCTGTAATTACTGATGGAGGAATTCCCCTTTTCATATAAGCAGGAAGGTCTCATCTTTTATATCTCGAGGATCAGAGGCAGGATTTTTTCCCCCTCAATTCATTTTCAAGGAACCTTTGGAGATGCGATCTGAATGAGGAGCATTAAGTTCATTGATGGAGATGAAGGTGTGTGCAGGTGTCAGTTGACTTTCCTGGCTGTGAAAATACCTCGTCTTGCTGTTTTGCTCGCCCTGGGTGAGCCGCTGATGGTGTATCAGATGTAGTGGAATACAGCTGGCCTGTTCTGTAGGCTTATCTGTAGTGCTGATGAGACATTTTGATTTGTGATGGCATACAATATCATCTTTAGATATTTAGTGAGGTCCTACAATGTACATCAAATAATTTGGCATGTATTATTTGTCTTGAATTGTTTCTATTCTTTGAATTGATCAAAAGAGCAGTATTATTATTATTGTTGTTGCTATATGTAATATAAGTAATATCTCTTGGGGAATATGATAAAGGAGGTGACTTCTTACTACAAAGTGATCTGCTCTCTCTGTAACACCCCCTTGGACATGTAATTTTAGCAACTTTTCTTTCTTTTCTTCGCTAAATACTTAAATCACTTAGTAAGACTGTACTGAAGGCCAGTAATCATAGGGCTACATGAGATCTACATAAGCCTTTCTGTCAAACACCTATTTAAACCCTTACGAAGGATGTACTCACACTAGGCCTGGTTGCCTTGCACCATTTTCAAGCCCCCTCCCCACTAGTCTGTGCTCACAGCTGGTGGCAGCTGGTGGCCTAGTGGTTAGGGCGTTTGCCCTATGATCAGAAAGTTGTGGGTTTGAATCCCAAGACTGCTAGTGGCACCCTTGAGCAAGGTACCGTCCCCACACACTGCTCCCCGGGCGCTGTGTTCCTGGCTGCTCGCTGCTTCACTTGGTGAATGGGTTGAATACAGAGGAAGAATTTCGTGCTGTTCACACTGTGTGCTGTGGTGTGTTCACATATGACAGAATGGTCACATTGCACTTTTTATCCCTTTCGTCTGGTGAGCTGCCAGATTTACAGAGTGTGTCCTGTATCTTCAGATACTGAATCCCCAGTGTTTTCAGCTCCTCACCACATTGTTCAGTGGTTCTTTGGTCCACGAGTGATAGTCACAGATTTTACCAGTTGTATCCAGTTGTTCCTGTATTCTCTCTTCTGCCCAGAATTCCACCAAACACTTCACCTCTGCCAGAGACCAGACTCATCCCTTTGCCTGTTAAATGAGATGGTCGCATTAGTTCACTAAACATACTGGACTTTGGGGGTCAACCATGCTCGGGCGTACACCCAAAGGCTTATTCGTATGATGCAATAATATCCATCCTGTAAGTTTACATACATTTTCCACTTTTATGTCACACTTCTGTATTGTCTGCTTACTGTATTGTCTCAAATTCACATCCTATTCACACTACTGTTACACTGCTGTATTGTTTCTGTCATTCCTTGACTTTGTTCAGTGCTGTAACTGCCTCCTGTGCAGTAATCTTATGATGCAATACTCACCATTCTGTAAGGTTCACATAGTGTCCACAGTAGTTGTCTATTTATTGTTTGTCTATTTCTACTGTCTCTGCCATAACTTGCACTCTGTTGAATGTTGTTTGTTGCTATATGTTGTGCCTTGGTCCGTGGAGAAACGTCTCATCACACTACGTTCATGTTTACAGCTGCTGATGGCAGTAAAGGAACCTTGAACCTTGAACCTTATTCCAACTGAACAAAGCATCCGACACTTGCTGGAATACTTCATCAGAAAATGTTCATGAAGAGCTCATGTAGGTGTCTTAACTTTTAGCTGCCCTACAGTAAAGTATTACAGGTCACAAGAAATTAGACCCTCAAAAAAGAGTCCAGGGCAATAAATCCAAGGAATGTCATTATCCAAGTGAAATTTCTTAGCCAAAGTGGTTTAGCTATTGATCACAAGAGGAAATAGATGTGTTTGGTGGGTTGCCTTGCTATTTAAACGGTGGAAAGAATGTTGTCTTCTCTAATTTTTGCAATTTGCTCTTCAGTATTATGCCTGATCATGTTGTTTGAGGGATTTATAGGACATCATCCATATTAACCCACCTTGTACATTCATTTAGGTCAGTTTTAACTCTCAATTTACAGCTAGACCCTCTGATTTAGCTCTGGAATGGCTGCTTACTGCTTTGTAGCTGTATTGGACCACCGTTAGTTTTTTCCTTTGTTGCCTGAGGATTGACATCATGTCCTGACACCGATGAGGGCTGTTTTTGGTTTCAGTCAGCGCCTCCCTGTGAGCCGCATGGCCTTGTTATATCCTGTTGATATTTGCTCCACTGAACCGGAGCTGTTCTTTAGCCACACCGTGAATGAGCCTGGCTTCTGTGAAAGCCCTCATGCCCCCATCAGCTACCATAATGGATACATACCATACCGAGGTCAGAAGGTGCAAGACAAGTCTGGAGAAATGTCTGAGGACAGCCTCCCGGCCCCAGGAGCCTCGACAGCATCTCACAGAACTCTCTTTGATCAGAGCCTTGAAGCGAATCGCATTCACCTTTTTATATCTGGCAGGGAGGAATGACATTTGGGATTTGGGCTGAACGTCCGAAGCTTCTTCTGCTCTGTTCTCTGGTCCTATTTTATGTATAGGGGACAATGTATGTGGAATATAGCACAGTTCAGTAGATTGTGTAATCTTGACATCTGCCGCTATGAAGTGCCTCCCTAGTTTTATAAGCTCCCCTGCTGGGGAGGTTTACTGTGAAGTTTCCTGTTCCACGAGGACTGTAGGAAGCTTTCGGAGAAGATTGCGTATGAGCTGACCGCGCCATAAACTTAGCCTAAACATTCTGAGCGAGCTCCCATGTTTGGAGTATCCTGGGATTACTCAGCCTCCTTTTTGGCAAGTTTTGTATATTGACTCTAGCTGTATGTAGAAGTGTTATGGCGACCTGTTACATAATAGATGTTTTCTTTAGTCTTTTCGCTCCTTTTCTTCGGTGAGTGACGGTGGATTTGTGCCCCAGTCATGGGCTTGGAGAAGACTCTGCTTGTACGGTCAGGGCGGGCGAAGGGAGCAATGGTGTTTGGAGAAAAGGAACTAAAGAAAAAGGCTCAGTTGAAAATGTTTAATTAAATCCAAACCCCAAGCATCAGACAGTTCTCCTCCACCTCTCCTTCGCAGGCATTCTCATTTTGTTCAGAGAGGCTGCTCTGAGCCCTTTTAAAGTGCCTCTAATTAGAGCAGACAAGCTATCGTAATCAGGTGAAATGTCAGCCACCTGGTCCCATCAGTCATCAGCCCGTAACGTTCACAGCAGTGCTGTCATGGGCTGCAAATGCCACTGTGGTGGAAATTGTTAGTGTGAAAATATGTACAGTAGCTGGTGCCTGATCCTGTGGGATGCAGCTGCAAAAGTTTTAAATGCAGCAGATGTTGGTGCGAATAAAGTGAATGACCCTCCCCACCATATTAAAATGACCTTCAGTGCATAAAAGATTCTACTTTGGTTGTTTACTGACTATTTATGTCTCAGTCAAGTTGGTATTCTAATGTAGAGTAATAGTTGTATATTGTGCTGTGTTTTTTGTTTTAGGATACCCCTTACAGTGAACAAACTTCAGGCTTTGAGAGGTTTGGTGACGTTGCTTTTGGATTTGTGTCCATTTTTGAGAGTTCACACAAAAGGCCAAGAGGTTTTCAGATTCAGATGTTGGTGCAAATAAACTGATTGACCCTCCCCGCCATATGAAAATGACCTTCAGTACATAAAAAAACACTACTTTGCTTGTTTACTGACTATGTATGACTCAGTCACATTGGTATTGTAGTGTAGACCAGTGGTTGTATATTGTGCTGTGTTTTTGTTTTGTCAATGGGGGTGGGGTAATTGATTCTATTTGTCTACCATTGCAGGCTTTTTGAACAAGGGGAGATTTGGTTAGTTGATTTTGAAAATTTTGGCCTGCTGGAAGTTTTTCTAGCCTTTAAACCAGAAAATCTCATTCCTGGAAGTATTGGGACAAATGTAGGAGGCGAGCAGGCATGTTTACAACAGGTAGCGATTTAGCATTTTCACTTTGACTGGAGTGTCGCTTTAAGTTATCACAGCTATCCATGCGTCATGGGTTTAAAAATGCACAAGTAGTGATTTAATGGGGTCCAGTAAACGCAGGTCAGGCCCAGTTCTGTAGCCTGACCTGCGTTGCTGGTAGTTACGACAATGTCCACTGCAGGCTTGCTCAATTATTTTCGAAAAGTCGTCTGGACACTGATGTGCAGCTTTGGGCACGGTCGGGGGTTTTGTCCACCAGAAACTCCGCCAGCAGCCTCTCAATCAAAAGACTTTCTGAGCCTTTGTGTTGCGTCATTCAAACTGTGACCTAGTTTTGTTTTGTAAAAGCCAGTCAGAGTTCTTCTGTCCCTTGTGAGATTTTTTATGAAAATGAACACTGCTGTGGTTCGACCGATTCCCTGTATACTGTGTGCACCCAGACAGAACTTTGGGGGACCTTGAGAAAGCAGAAAGTGGCCTCATAATGGATGGCCTTGTTTAGATTTATTCATGTTTGTTATCTCTCCTCGTCTTATCAAAGCAGCCTTACCATTTGCTCACTTCTGCAGAGGGTGGGAAGGGCTTGGAGAGGAATATCCAGATGTAGTGGCTTCCTGTTTCTTCTGTTTGGATTACAGGCAATTCAGATGCAGAAGGAGGAGAGGGAGGAGGTTAGGAGCCCCAGCAGATACTTCTTCTGGATGCGTCTGCTGCAGTACCATCGGGCAATGTCACAAAAAGATATTTAATGATACTTGAAGATATTTTGATTATGTATCACATTAGAACAGAGTGATGGAACAGACATTAGTAGTGTCATATTTAGAAAAACTATAGACTCATATTTAAAATTTTATGTATCGATCCACTGCCAATTTTGCTCTCTCATTCTCAGTTCTTGGGGGTTGTATGGTGAAGGGGAAACATGAGTTGCTTACCTGAAAACTCTAAACGTCTTCTTAAAGATGGGTGGATGGGTGGATGGATAGGTAGATAGATGGAAATATGGATGAAAAGGTGGAAAAATAGAAGGATAGATGGATTGATAAATGGAATGATAAATAGATAATGGTATAGATGGAACAATAGAAAGATGAATGGAGCAATGGATACAGGGAAAGCACACCCCCTACGGTGAACAAACTTTTTTTTTTCACATTTTCAAATATTTAATTTAATTTATTAACCCTTATAGTCACACATAAACACACAGTGTGAACAATGTGCAATTCTTTCTCTGCATTTAACCCATTCACCAAATGAAGAAGGGGGCTGCCGCCAATGAGGGGCGCCCGGGGAGCAGTGTGTGGGGACGGTACCTTGCTCAAGGGTACCTCAGTGGTGAGGCTAGCAGTTGGGATGCGAACCACCAACCTTCTGATTGCGGAGCCAACGCCCTAACCACTAGGCCACCAGCTGCCTTTATTTAAAAGCAAAGACAATTAAAAGCAAAGACAGCTTAGTTTAATAATGTTGAGCATAAATAAACTCTAAGGATCATGATGTCATATTGTCCACCCGACACTGGAGAGGGATGTTTGAGAGAATCAGCTGACTCATCCTCCCACCACCGTGTGTGTGTGTGTGTGTGTGTGTGTTTGTTGGGCTGGGGTGAGTGTCATGTCTGGGGTAGGATGCTCCTTGGTCAGAAACAAAGCCTGTGTTCTAATTCCGCCGAGCTGGCCTGCTGGGTCCGTGCACTGCTGAGCTGGTACAATCAGCGAGTCGCTGAATGCGATGAGCTCTTCATGTGCTGACGGCTAATTAACCCCGAATAAATAATTAGAAAAATATCGCTGGTGGCCCGTGGGAGCGCTTGTGTGTGTAGCCATGCGAGGGAGCTTTTGCTGGCCCATTTTCTCCACTGTCTGGCTGGACGTCCCGCGCTGAGCCCGGTGGCTGCATTGATCCCGCAAGTTTCCAACAAACGCTGAGTCAGATGGGGCCTGCGATAGCACAGGCCAGAGAATTTGTTTCATTGTTCCCCGGCTTTACACTTCAGAAGTGCTGGCCTGCCCAATTTTGCACTCTGCCACAAACAACATTACCTCACAGGCTGCGCTGTGCCAGTGACTGGGGCTTGTGTGTGTGTGTGTGTATGTGTGTGTGTGTGTGTACGTGTGTGTGTGTGTGTGTGTGTGTGTGTGTGTGTGAGACTCACAGGCATTGTTTTTCTGTGCACTGAATGATGTAGCCATCCAGAATAATGTGGCAGGAGGGAGTGTGTTTCATTTCGAGATAGTTTATTATGATTTGTGTGCTAAAGAATAGAAAAAGTGAAAATTATTCAGATGTTTTGGTCATTTATAAGCAAGCACAATGGAATTCATGTGTGTGTGTGGCTCAACTAGTTACATATAATGTCTTGATTAATGTTGATGTTAGTTAGAATATTAATGTTGAGATTAGAGATGCATTTATACCGATACTGAATTTCGGATGTGTTTTTTTAAATACCGATATTGGTACTGGGTATCTGTCCTATACTGGGGCCATTTACTCATGTAGCCAGTGCTCTGATACAAACATCTGATACCACATGATACCATGTGATGTATGCCTAGTGTACGTTGCTGTGCTAATGAGCAAATGTCACGGAATATAACGGGCAGCTGGTAGCCTAGTGGTTAGGGTGTTCGCCCTGTGATCAGAAAGTCGTGGATTCGAATCCCAAGACTGCTAGTGGCTCCTCTGAGGTTCCCTTGAGCAAGAGACCGTCCCCACACACTGCTCCCCAGGCGCTGTGTCCCTGGCTGCCCGCTGCTTAGCTTGGTGAATGGGTTAAATGCAGAGAAAGAATTTTGTGCTGTTCACGCTGTGGTGTGTTCCCGTATGACAGAATGATCACTTTACACTTTTTTTTACACTTTTACACTTGACTGGAGCATGAATTGGGAACTTTGGTCCATAATAGTGAAGTTTGACTGAGATCAAGGGACTTAGGTCACTGATAGTGTAGTTTGTCTGGAGCATGAGATAAAGACGTTGGTTCATGGTAGTGGAGTTTGACTAGAGCGTGAGATGGAGACATTAGGTCCGTAGTAGTGGAGTCTGATTGAAGCATGAGGTGGAAACTTAGGTCAATGATAGTGGAATTTGACTGGGACATGAGGCAGAGACATTAGTCCATGATAGCATAGTTTGAATGGAGCATGAGCCAAGGACTTTGGTCCATGATAGTAGAGTTTGACAGGGGCATGAGATGGTGTCATTGGTTCATGATAACAGAGTCTGACTGAGCAAGAGACAGAGAGAGAGAGAGAGAGAGAGAGAGAGAGAGAGAGAGAGAGTGAGTTTGTGTGTGTTTGTTTTCTGTTGATTGGTGGCTGTATAGCAGCGGTCCCCAATGTTTTTTGCGCCACAGACCAGTTTCATGTAAAACAATATTTTCACGGACCGGTATAGATACAACTAAAAACAAAGTGCGTAAAAATACTTTTGTGACCAAAACGAGCGTTTTATCAAATAAAAGATCTTTCAGACTCTGATTATAAAATATTTTTATTCTGTCTTTCTGCGCGGCCCGGTACCAAATCACTCACGGACCGATACCGGTCCGCGGCCCCGTGGTTGGGGACCTCTGCTGTAAAGCATCCTTGGGTTTGTGAAAGGCACTATATAAATAAGACTTCATTAAACGGTACTGATTGGTATATGTAGAACCTTTATTTTACTGTTTGTGAAAGTTCGGTCACACTGTACTAAAGGACAGTATTGATAAGGCTACAGGACACCTACATAAGCCTATTATGACAACTGACATAAACCTACATTAACATTTCTAAAGGCCTGTTCCAACTAGCATTAGTTATCTAAATGCTGCTTGATAGAATAAGCCATTATAAATGTATAAGTAGGTTCATATCAGTTATTTTTAATGGCTTATGTGGCTTATGTGTATACACATAACAAACACCACCTCGGACGCGCGCACGTCTCACAGAATGAACGCGTTTCACACAACGAACCGCACGTCGCACGTGAAAATCGAATTTTACATTAAAAAAATGGCTGAATCTGGCCAGATGTGTCTCAGATGAAGACAAAACATCATGTTGTGTTGTTTCTCGGCATTACTGTCATTTTTTTTTTCCTGTTTTGATGTGTTTTTGGTGTCTGTGTGTTTACTGGTGGTTAAAATTGAAGGTATTCTCATAGGCAGGACAACTTTTTCGTGAGTGAAACTGCAAATGTTTTCCTTGTTTCTGTGAAGTGTGAACCCCAAGAAAAAAATCTAACATCCTTCCCTGCTTTGCTGAATGTTTTACTAGTTTCCCCCCATTAATAGTGCTGGGTCTTCACTTAATTTTCTCAATTTTTCGTGGTGACCTGGAACGGATTACATGATTTTCCATAGTGTCACGCGCACCAGATCGTGACGTGCACGGGATTCCGGAAATGTCGCACGTCACAGGGTATTTAAACGGCATGGCGGTAGTATCACATCGCTCAG
>JBBPCZ010000040.1:2923878-2938294 GCA_037974445.1 Brycinus macrolepidotus | reverse complement strand
TGCGATTGGGTTCATCCACCACGCTACACTGGTCTAACCGAGGTTTCAGCTTCATTTCTTGTCTGCTCCGTGACACATAGAAGTCTACGGGAAATTGTGTTTCGCACAACGAACTCCCTGCATAACGAACGCGCCGCTGGAATGGATTGCGTTCGTTATGCGGGGTACCACTGTATATATATATATATATATATATATATGTACATATATGAATCACTCTTCATAGCTTCAGCATGACTAGGCAAAGTCAGGGGCTTGAGCATTGTCTATATACAGCATTACAGCATTTTATAATCAAAGAAAATGTGTTTACTAAACTTGATTAGTTTGCACGAACCCTTCTGCAAACCCCCCTCGTATCGTCCCGTTACTGAGCCTGTCCACACGAAAGCCTTCAGTGCAAAAGGCTGCTTTTAAGATGGAACCAGACATGAGTACAGTGAAAGCAGAGCCTCAGGCTACAAGGTCAACACTGACTCATTTCACACCTGGTTTACACTGTTTCGGGCCTTGCAGAGTACATGTATGTGTGTGTATGCATTTCCCCTGTTAAGTCAACCTGTCAATCATCCCTGTTTTACAGTGAGCTTTTCTTTGCCTTTCTCGCTGTACTTGAATGCACACCATAAACCTACAACATGCCGTAAAAATAACGTCTACACCAATTCAGCCCAGCAAACCACAGAGTTTACACAGAGAGATGCATTTAGACATGGACAATGTACACACTGGCCCGAGCTTTTACTGTAAACGCAGGGGAGGATAGATAGGGTGGGTGTAATTACTGCTCTCGAATAAGTATGCATGGTTGTAAAAAAATAGAACGAAATGAAGTGGAGGGAAAATCCATGTAAGAATTTAGGACAACATCTGTTTTCCAATCAACCTGCTGTTCTTGTAAGCCGTTCAAGTAAGGTTGTTTTTCCACCACAGATTTCTGGCGAGTGCTGGGCCGGCCTATATTCTTGGAAAGACAGGTTGGGATGTGAACGGAGGAGTGAAGGCTTGTTTTATCCTGCATTTTACAGCAGAAGCTTCTGAAAGCTCATAGATGCAGGTTTCCAGTTTGTCAAAAGCAGTGATGGAAAATTTGTTGCCATACTTAACCCTTAGAATGTGAGTGGTACGGATCTGTGCCAAAAGAACAACAAATGGTAAATTGTCATCGTACGGCAAAACAGATCGTTATATGGAAGTTCCCTCGGTTTGTGTTGATGCTTGTCAGACGTCATGCTGAACTTTATTTGGTGTTCCTATGTCACGTAGAAGCAAAGTTCTTGTAATTTAAAAAACATGTAATAATAATATCCGCTACTGGGGTTTTAAAAATGGTGTCACATGCAAATACCCATAAAGAACACAAATCCCAAAATTTCTTTTATTAAACGGAAAAAAACACAAGATCTTTGAACCCGGGAGAACTTTCAGGATAGTCTCCGCCCACAAGTGGGTGGAGAAAGCCTGCAAGGGAGGGGGTCCGGAGAGCGGCCAAGTGGTGGGAGAGCGAAAGCACAGCAAACGGAGAGCATGTAGGAGAACAAACACCAGTTTTAGACTGTTTTACACTATTTTTATTTGTTGAAGTCAGATTTTACTAATACACTCTGAGTTCTAAGGATTAAGTGAAAAGGAACCATAAGATCACTTGGATGAATGGATAGATGGAAGTTTGGTTAGATAGATAGATAAATGGATAGCTGAATTGGTGGTTAAATGAATTGATTGATGACAGATGGGAGGAGGGTTAGATAGAAAGATAAATGGAGAGATAGAAGGATGGTTAGATATAAAGATAAATGGGTAGGTGACTGGGTAGTTAGATGGGTGATAGATGGATGACAGATGGAAGGAGGGTTAGATAAAAAGATAAAATGGAGAGATGGATGGACAGATACCTGGACAGTCTGTAAATCTATCAGAATGTAAGGCTAGATAGGACGGGTAGAAAGATAAATGGATAGATGGAAGTTTGGTGAGATGGATAGGTGGAAGGATGGTTAGAAAGATAAATTAATAGATGGAAGGGTGGTTGGATGGAAAGACAAATGGATAGATGGAAGGATGGTTAGATGGATAGATGGAAGGATGGTTAGATGGATGGACAGCTGTAAGGAGGGGCAGATAGAAAGATAAATGGATAGGTGGATGGACAGATAGATGGACAGATTCCAGTAAAACGCTTTGACGTAAAAGTGGAGGTCCCAACAAATTGCAATACTTTAAAGTACCAAGTATTTAAGTACTGTAACAGTATTTCTCCTTTTTGCCAAAGACTATCAGCCTTCACTTGAGTTTATTAGAGGGGCTCCAGTGTGATGCACCTACAGACTGGAAGAGTAAATTCCTTTAAATCAGACCATCTTCAGTCTGGACTGTAGGTGTAAACACTGTAACCCTCAGTTATGGGTTTTAATGACAAAATAAAGCAAAATGAAAGAACATCAAATTCAGTAAGTCTGAAACCTCCAGGTTTTAATTTATGGTCCTGCTTTGCTGCTCATTTCAAGTGAACCAAAGTTTTCATCAAAATCCTAGATAGAAAACATCATAGAGTGTGTTAACCATGTTAATCCAAACAGCGTCTCTGGCCACGTCATCAGTGTCTCTCTGATTCTGCTGAGTGGAATACAGTTCAGATGACGGTGTCTTTTTCGAATGTGTTTCATTCTCGCTGGGGAAAGTGATAACATATGTGGCACCATTTCTCAATTAAGGAGGCCCAGTCCAGACCTTTGGGTGCGGCTTCATGTGCAGCCCTGGAACTTACAGGGCATGGTCACTTTTACACATTTATAAAGAAACTAGAGAGACATAGATTACTATATTAATATATTATATATGTATATATATGTATGTATATATGTATTAGAGAGGCCTTAAATCAATAGAAGTTGAGATATTTTCTTTTCTCCTACTGTTCAAATGTAATTATTTAATTGCATAGCAAGTAATGCAGTGAATTACATTTACACTTGATTTATGTTCTAAACTTTTAACTTCTTTTGGGATGAAATGTATTTTTTTCTTCCTATGAAACAAGTCAAATTGAAAATGACTCATCAAATTCTAATAGAAATAAAATATCTCTTCAGTGTTTCATCAATCTTTAATAACACCTGACATAAAGCTGCATAAACATTTATAAAGGCACATTCCGAAATTCATCATAAAAGCTATTTTGGTCTGTGTTGATGTCATTAGATTAGCCTCAAAAAATCACAAATGACGCTCATTGGAATAAGCATTTATAGATGTTTATGCAGGTTTATGTCAGTTGTCATAAGAAGTTCATGAACACAGGCTTTCACTGAAGTGTTACTAACAAATACAAGTGTGGTACTGACCAAACGATTAGGATCTGCCCTTTTCACACACTTTCTCTGCTTGTTTCAGTGAGTTACAAGTCATGTATAATTCATACAAAATGACAGCATCCTTTTGATTTTGCCAGCAATATCTGCTACTTCTAATGCTTCAGAGAAATAAAGAAGTAATTCTTTTACAGGCTAAAGCAAAGGTGAAGGTTATACCACTTACCTCCCAGGTATGAGGCCAAGTACCAGGTATAAAGAGGCCAAAGAACTGAAAACACCTCTCACCTCTTATAATAAAGGTGGCTTTATCAAATTCTGACCTTTTGACCTTGGGTTTCTGTACCTGTTGGCTAATTTCACACATTATGATGGACTCTTAGGAGTATTTCTTATGCCGTACAAGCTTTTTTCCCAAAAAAGGCTGAAAAACATATTTTTTTTTCTAAATATGAGGTCATATTTATCATTCATGCACCATCGATTCCAAATTGGCTCATGCCAGTCACAGATGGGGCCTCAAATATGTGGGTATTCACGGTTATACCAAATGAAATTGTCGAAATTGTTGCTTTTTCAACAAAACCATCTGGGTTTGATTTCATTCTCTTGTCACTGATTTAATTTATGGCGGTCCGGAGCCAAGTGAGGCTTTCTGGGTATTGTCCAGTAACAGACACAAACCAGGTGCGGGAGCAGACACGTTGAAAGTCGATATCCAGTGATGCGACAGCCCTTTAAGATGTCATTTCTGTTGGGCGAGTGTGATTGATGGGCTTTTAAAACATTTTTAAAACATCTTTCGTAGGTGCCCTGTTACAATACTGGATGAAACAATCTTTTGCCAAAGGCCCTTTTTGACCTGGGGATGGATTTATCAAGATTTTGGCTTCGGTAGCATCTTCTACAGTCCATAGTCATCATAATGAGAATGTTTCAGTCTGGTTCTGGGGCTGGAGTTGCATTCATAGCATTTGTAGCATGCAAATGTTCCTGTAAGTGTGGTATAACTTTGGTTAAGTAAAACAAGCCATTGCATTTAGCTATGCTGGTCTGTTCTGGAAGTGTTGAAGGTCAGGAATTTGCCACCATCAAGTTCTTTTGTAATTCCCTCAGATCTCACTGAGCGTCATACTTGGCACCAACCACAGCAAACCAAGTGGCAAACTGCACTCTTTTTGCCCCCCATACTACCATCTTATCATCAACATCTGCCATTGCTTCACATAATATATTGCCCATTAAATCCTGCCTAGGACAGCGTTGTTAAGGGGTTATGCAGGTTCATGGTAGGAGATGCGGCAGCATGCCTGTAATTTCCTCCAGCGAATGCTAGCCTCCCCTCTGCGTTGCTGTTACCCAGGCTGGTGAATCACGCCAGTATAATTGCAATAGAAATGGGGTCAGTATTACAAACCTACAAGGTATGAGGAGGCCAAGGAACTGAAAACAACTCTCAAACACCAGGAATGAGGTTAGCAGACCCACACCGAAACGTCCTTGAAACTGGCTCATTTTGTGTAATCAATGCTAACATCGTTACTTTCTGGGGACGAAAAACAGGCCCAGAGTAACATCTGGCCAGGAGATGGGAAAACAGCTTTGGATGGTTTTGATGAATAAGCCTATATATAGCTGGAGGAGTCTGTGGTGCTTTGCCTATCACCATGATGGGATTTGGTTTGTGCACAGGCATCGCCTACCTGGGAGGCACCTGCAGCGCCAAGAGGAAGTGTGTTCTGGCAGAGGACAACGGACTCAACCTGGCCTTCACCATCGCCCATGAGCTTGGACACAAGTGAGTCTTTATACTGTTAACCTATGATCTAATAGATCTTCTGAGAAGACTATTAGAAACTATCACCTTGTTCTTTCACTCATTGGCCACTTTATGAACTCCACCTACCATATTGGTTTGCCATACAGGTATACAGTTACAGACTGTAGAACATCTGTTACTACACAGTTGACTCAACCTTCTTCCACCTTCGTCATTGGTCAGTCTCTGGCCACAGGCCTGCTGTTGTATTCATATTATTTGGATGGTGGACCATTCTCAACACAGTGGCTCTGGTAGAGGCAAGATAGTGTGTGTGGTGCTAGCATGAGTGTGTCAGGCACAGTTGTAATTTCAAGGGTTTTTGCACTCTGTCAGTGTCTCTGCTAGGTTAAAAATAGTCCACCATCCAAAAATATGTAACCAAAAGTAGTCCCGCGGACAGAAACTGGATTAATGGATTTCTATCATAAACTATGCATCAATATGGGCTGCAGTCTTTAACTGTATGCTAGCAAAGTGGCCACTAGGTTTATACACACAGTTCTACTCATGTAACACTTTCTGATATTTTCTCAGATTAACTGAAGCCTTAAAGAAACAATTTACTTAAAATGCTAAAGTCACTAACACTGAGGACCAGCTAGAATTTTAACTGGCTTTCATTCACATTTAACCTTTTGATTGACCTCAAATAGACTTTACACTTCACTGTGCTTG
Organism: Brycinus macrolepidotus; assembly: GCA_037974445.1. NCBI lineage: Eukaryota > Metazoa > Chordata > Actinopteri > Characiformes > Alestidae > Brycinus > Brycinus macrolepidotus. Next base: position 2,932,486 of record JBBPCZ010000040.1, on the reverse strand, counting down.
CTGGTTACTTTTCATTCACCTCGAAAAAGCCCACTCCAAGCCCACATTTATGTTGAACATATTAGCTTTATGTCTACGCTAGCTCTATCTCCGGGTAGGTATTACTTTTTTCTTCCACAACCGTGCTGTCTCATTATCCTCCCTGGCCCGAAGAAAGCCTCCATCCAAAGGCCAGCGTCAGGCAGCCAACATCAAAATCACCTTGAAATATAGCCAAAGCTATATTAGCATTAGCGTGGGCTTTGTGGCCGTGCCAGTTTCGCATAGAGTTATCGCAGCGCGCGCTCCAGTGGCGGCCAGCGGGGTGGCCAGGGCCTAGTGGAAGCTTTAAAGGCTGGCAGCCGCGAGTTGGCCCACGGCGCGTCCGACTGGTGCCGAAACCAAGGGTACACTCGCATAGCCGGTGCCACGGCGCTAACACACACACACACTTCTTTCTCACACACACACATACACACACACACAGGCCTCCATTGTGCTCACTCTGTAAAACACCTATTAAAGCGAGAATATTAGGGCTTTAAGTGGAGCCGTATTTGCGTAATGTGAAAGCTGTAATCTAGCATGTCATGGGGTTTGTTTTTTAGGGTCTCACCTGGATTAGTGGGCTAAATTTGTCGACTTGACATTTACACGCTTGCTTGCGTGTTTATGGGCACCGCGCTTTGGCGTCTGCTTCAGTCTTTGAGACATCCGAACCAAAATGCATGAAAAGCCTTTGTTGTCTTTGACCGTTCTTGTGGAGCTGGTTGTGTGATCTCTACCTGATTATCTGAGTACGCTTTAGTGAACGCAATAAGTTGTTACTATAAAAATGCTTGGCCTTTCGCTTCAGCATTGGTAGAGCAACCTGCTTTTATTACTGTCTCTGATTTACATTTCATTACACAGCCATTCGTCTCACATCACCAAGATTTCTGATCCATTAAAGGCTCCTTTATTTTGAAGGGCTGGTGAAAAAGGGTGTAATTATGTTTGGAGATCATAAAAAGTCTATTCTCTTAGCATTGCTAATAAGCCAGAAATGGAATCCAGTCATGCTGAGGAGTTGAAAATGTTCTCGAATGCAGGCATTACTCATTCAGCAGTTCCATTTTTCTTGCCTCGGTGGCTGGGTACATGTTCGAGTCTTTGGTGATTTGTTAGGATTTTTAGGATTTTATCTTTCTGAAGTGGAGCTCAGTGAGAGCAGGAGAAGCACATGGCCTCATAATGACTGGGTGTTGGTGTGGCAATAATACTGTTACTGTAATAAGAATTATGTTTACATAATGGAAACGCACTAACAACATTGTTTTAAGAAGCTTTTACGCTAGATCCTTTCAGGAAAAAGGGATTGGGAGTTCTTATAGGTTCTTGGGAACCAGTGCCACGTTGCGTTCTACTGTACAGGCAGGGTTAATTCATGTTTACATGGTACAAACACTCGCACACATTCTGAGAGAGCTTAAATAGCTTATTAATGTTTTATTGTGGTTTTTAAGATGACTGAACCAGATGTGAAAGGGTCGGATTTTAACCAGCTCCAGAAGGCCCAAAATTAGCCTCTCTAATTGCATGGATCCATACAAACTCCCAAACAAATACTGGAGTAATTAATTTGCTACCTATGGGGGAGATGAAACATTACATTATTTGTTAATATTATGTTGCCCTGCCCGTAAGTGCATGGTGATATCATCAAAAAATCTGATGTTTTAGTGGTGGGGCAAAAGATTTAAATTTGAAGAAAAACAGAATGTAGTCTTTTAAATGGTATGATCTAATGAATCGTAGTCTGTACGTCCATGGACATGAACTAACAAGGTAAAAAAAAGGCAGTTTTGATTTGTTGACTAGTCTAAATGCTATGATTGCAGGCTAACATTACACTGATATCACAAGTTACTTGAAGCCTCAACACCAATCTCGAACAATCCCAGTTACTCAAACTGTGTGGGGTGTTTTAGTGAGATTGCTGGTCTTATGATGTCAGTTCCCACAGCAGCCATATTTGGGGAAACAGAAAAACCTGCTGGCTTCGGAGCTTGACCACAGAGCACAGTGGGCCAAATTCTGAAGCTGCCAAGCACATTTTTCCCATAGAGACAAACATCTCAGGTCCAGGGCTTGTTTACATGCTAATGATGGACCACAAAATGAAGACACGTCCCCACAGAACTGCGTAAAGGCCAGCTGCTGTCTTCAAGTGATATAATAAAATAAAAACGGAAAAAAATGGACCATATCATCACTGTCAAAGTAAAACCTTGTGTCTCAAGAGAAAGAAAACATTCTCTTTTTTAACATTTTTAACATTTTTGAACATTTTCTGTTGATCCATTCGTCTTAAAACTTCCACAGAATGTAAAAGGCAACCTGCATGTTTCAGTGTTAAAGACATAAGAAAACTGGAGACACATTTCGTTCCGACAGCTGCAGTTTGGAAGTTGATTGATTTGAGAGTATTAGATGACAAACTAGTTGTATGACACCTGCAAAAGGTACATATTGACCAAATATGGGACTATTATCTACTGTGTGGTTTGATTTGGTTCCTAAATGGTTCTTAGCTTGGATGTACAGTTCTTGATAACTGCTATAGAACCTTTACACTACCAGTCAGGTTTCTGCACACCACAGGTTTTTACAATTTATCCGTTTATTTCATAAACTGCAGATTTTTGTTCTTGTTAAACATAGCAAAGTTGTTGACTGAACAACTATAAATAAAAATATGCCAAATAATACATGGAAAGAATCTTTAACAGTGCAGGTCTGACATCCTATTAACTGGTTGTGTGAGGATGCAGAGTCAAATTCTAGACTGTCCTTTAACTTTAAATGCACTCGTTAACTGTTTCACCCCATTGACTGTCACTTAATAGCTCAAAAAATATTTTCATAGGTGTCTGGTGATCCACATTATGATAATAATTTTAATTATATTAGGTAGCTTTTTGTAGGTCAGTAGTGATGAATAAAAATATGACATTTTTTGGCTAATAAAGACTCAAATAGTGAAAATACTGTCAATGTATTTGTTAGCAAACAAACTGTATTTCTAGTAAATATTAAGTGAGTAACATGCAAATGTGAAAATTCTCAGTGTGTGCAAAAACATTTGACTGGTAGTGTATATAATGTGGAGGTTCTTCACACCTTCTGCACAAACATGCTTCTTCCATTGAAAGATTCTTTAGAGAAATAAATATGGTTCTGCTGTGACATTGGCTCCTTTTCGCTCCTGTATCTTTAAGGCGCTGAAGCAGATCTTCTTCATGTTCTTGTCTGATGGAGCTGTCAGGCTTATGAACCTGTTCTGCTACTGTGGGCCACGTTATTAGTTTGGCAGTGAAATTAATGTGTGTTTACAAGCCTCTTCTTTTAAATCCGCTTGGAATCTGCACACATTTGGCCTCCTTGTGCGAAGCCGTCATTCCATCCCAAACCCCAAGTATGGACATCTGAAAACTTAAGATGAATGATGAAGATGAATGAAGATTTGAGAGCCACGTTATCCACCCAGTCATCCCGGCCCTTTTGCTGCTTTGAAGCAAGTAACGGTAAAATCACGTTCTTTTCCTCGTAAACGGCCTCACAGTGTGATTTTTTTTTTTTTATTTCTCCTGGGCTCGCTGTGAGCCCTCTGTCTTTTATTGCTTTTATTTCAGATGGAGGGAAAAAAAGAGACGCACCCTGGAAATCCACCCGCCACATTCTTTATTAGTTCCTGCGTTTCGCTGCCGCTAGTTCGTTTTTCGGTTGTTGTTTTTAATTTGGAAATGTAGGTCAGGGCTTGAGAGGAAGAAGGCTGTTTTTGCCTGCCCTGGCTCCAATTCTCTCTCTCTGTTTTTGTACAGCTGAGCCTTCTAGCACCACTTCTGGATTTCTGAGGTTTTGTACAGTACCAGCATCTCAAATATTTTTCACAGGGCTCGCTAAGGGTGGGCGATTTGGCAAAACATCACATTACTCAAAAGCAATTTCACAAAATGTGATCCGTGTCAGAATATTTTACTTTTCTGAGGTTTGTGAATGAGATGAAACGGACAGTTTAAAGGGTAAAGGGGGGATTTGGCTGATGCTCTCATCCAGAGCGATCATTAGTTACAATCATTAGTTACAGGGACAGTCCCCCTGGAGCAACTCAGGGTTAAGTGTCTTGGTCGAGGACACAATGGTAGAAAGTGGGGGTTTGAACCTGTGACTTTGTGGTCATCGGGTTCACAGGCAAGTGTTTTAGACACTAGGCTACTCCCACCCCCACAATACGTGCAGACAGGGGAGAACTGCTTCCGAAAGAACATGAAACAGAAATAAAATAATAAAATAAGATTACATCCTGATGAGTCACCAAGATGAGGCACCAAGCTGCTACTTCTTTCCACATCACATTGTTGCTTTCGTGAATAGCAGAGGCCGCAAACAGCCACCGGTAACCCAGCGACATCTTTTTGCACCAGACCAGAATAATCTGGTATAAACATCTCCAGTTAAACATCTAAATAATATATAACTGGAGTTTTTCTGCGGGGGCAATTTTCAGGCTTATGTTATGTCTATTGGCCATATTTGGCAATGTAAATGAGTGTGCTGTCCATTCATTCATTTTCTGAACCATGTATCCTTAATGTGGGGGATTCTGGAGTCTATCCCAGCGCTCATAGGGTGAACGGCAGAGAAAGGCAGAGGTCACCAGTCCAACACACAGTCCAACACACACACACACACACACACACACACACACACACACACACACACACACACACACACACACACACACACACACTTAGGGGTAATTTAGCATCCACTTTGGAAACCCACACAGACATGGGAAGAACATACAAACTCTATATAGAAAGGACCCTCCACTGCCCGGCTGGTATTCGAACCCAGGAGGCAACAGCGGTACCCACTGTCCTATTGTGCTTCCCATGACTGCTCTACCACCCCTTAATTTCGGCTCCATCTTCACAAAGAATTGGAGAAGCACACTCAGTTTGTTCACACCCTAAAAGTGCTTCTCATGGTTTCACCCAGATGTTCTCATTATGAAGTCAGGTCTGGCCCTATGAGACTTAGCAGTTACTGTTTACTGGTCATTTGTATTCACAGGCCCTCTATACTTTGTCAAAATGTGTCATTTTTATGATCCATATAGTTGCTCATTGTGTAGAAGTGCTGACCATATCTTTATACACTTACACGGTGTATAGTTATGTATTTTATCATAAAGACATTTCTATAGAATGAAGAATGAAGTGCTGGATTCATGCCTTTTGTGTGTGTGTGTGTGTGTGTGTGTGTGTGTGTGTGTGTGTGTGTGTGTGTGTGGTCTTCTCCTTTACAGCATGGGAATGAGCCATGATGATGACCATGCCACCTGCACCGGCCACTCCCACATTATGTCAGGAGAGTGGGTCAAAGGCCGTAACCCCAGCGACCTCTCCTGGTCCACATGTAGCCGTGACGACCTTGAGAACTTCCTCAGGTGAAAGACCATCAAAACAAGTCGTTATGAACCTAAAACAAACCTGTATCAGAAATACTGTTAGGACTGTTAACGCTTTATTTGAATCCTTTTACATAACATTGACATTAACCAGGTGTCATTGGTGTCATAAACTGTCATAAGGTGTCATTAGAATAACTGCTAATGGTAATGACCCTATTATATTAATGGATAATCTAAAGTGTAAAGTAAGTGTAAAGTGTCCATTTGTCATACGTGAACACACCACAGCACACAGTGTGAACAGCACGAAATTCTTCTTTGCATTTAACCCATTCACCAAGTGAAGCATCAAGTGAAGTAAAGATTAACATAATCTGTCATGAAAACCTGACATCTGCTGTGACTTTGTTTATGCCATGTTTATGTCATTGCTATGTAGCAGTAAAGTGTTGCCAATGTCACTCTCTACCCTAAAATCTATTGCCACTGCTAAACAGAAACACACACTCGAGACCAAAAGTGTGAGCCAAAGACCAGACGATCAGAAAATGTTGCATCTGGTTTAAACAAAGAACTTTGTCCAGAAATTTCCATTACGGTTGCACTGAGCTCTTAATTCTTTCCACACACTTGATTGAGTTGATGATGCCTCCAGGAGCATCTGAATGGGGAAATCAGGTGGATCTGATTAGAGCTGCAATAAAACTCAGCAGGAGAATCAGCAGGAGCTCAACACATTAACAATAACTGCACATCCATCCATCCATCCATCCATCCATCCATCCATTATCTGATCTGCCGAAGCCTGTCCCAGTGCTCATAGGGTGAAAGACTAGACTGGTTGCCAAAGACGTTTAAATGAAACAAACTTCAATATTATGCATTCCTGTAAGTTTAATGCACAATTGTAATTAATTAACTTAATATATTGAGAAAAAAAAACATAAAATAACTTATGCGTACGTTTGGGCACCCTTTTAGTCAGTACTTGGTTCTTAGGTCTTACTCTCTTTGGTTAAAATCACCTTCAAACAATTATTGTAGCCTAACAGTCTCGTTCTTGATTTAGAACCACCCTCATATAAAAAAAAAATACTAAATTAACTTTTTCGTTTATGAAGTTGATTTTGATTATTTTCTTGTAACACCCAGCCTCTTTTCTTCTCCAGTTTCTTCACTGACTGACTCATTAGTTTCTAGGATTTTGTTCATATTTAGAAGAATTCTTTTTTACTAAACCTGTTGAATTCTTAAAACATGTTCTCGATCTGCCAAGGGGGGGGGGAGCAGTCATCCTCGCATGCCTTGTAGGACGCAAAACGACTTGAAGAAGTCCCAAATTCAGTGTGAATGTTATTTTTGTGTCCGTTTATTTGGGTCATTTATTTAGCCATTTTCCAGAAGCTGTTATTCAGAGTGATTTGCTAAAGCATGCAAACAGTAGAAGAAGATCATAAAAAGGACGCGAAGAACCTGACAGCGCGTAATAAAATAAGGGCCAGGTCATAACAGAGGTGTTAAGCACAGTGTTAAAGCTGTGTGAGGAGGTCCAGAGACATTAGCCCTATGATTATAAAGCCTGTGGGTACATGCGTGTTGTGTGCCCACAAGACCATCATTAACCTAATTAGAAAACAAGCATGAATTAAGATTCTCCAGGGCTTTATTTGTATGATACTTCTGGGAAGCTCAGGTTAGAAATCAGAGCTGGTTTGCTGGGAAAACAGTGTGAATATAATCTGATTGTTTCTCACACAGCTTGAGCTCTATGACACATCCAGCATCTTTAAGAACCCCCCCTGCATTGCTAAAGTGAACCAGAAGTGCACACACACACACACACACACACACACACACACATGCACAAATCCACAGCCACCACAGTTACTCTGCTTTGCTCTTGTGGCTGCTTTATATGTAACACAGCATTATAATAGTGGAAAATCAGCCTCAGCCCTCATTGTGTGTGTGTGTGTGTGTGTGTGTGTGTGTGTGAGTGAAAGGCCGCAGTTTTCCGGTTTCTGACTGGCCTCCTTCACAGTTCTGGTTTCTAAGGCCCATTTCTGAACCTCTGGATCACATTGCGTGTCTGAGGGCTGAAAGTACATCAGTGATAAGAAGCTGACTCACATGCAGCTTAATACTAAATGCTCTTGACTCAAATATCAGATGCAGGATTTTTATAAAGAAAACGCCATCTAAAACACAAAGAGCAGTTCACATTTGCTGCTGCTCAGGTCTCTTTAATATATTAATCGGTTTTGTATCTTAAGTAGAAATATAGAGAATTCATTCGTTCATCCATCCATCCATTCTCTGAGCTGCTTATCCTAACTCGGGTTGGAGGGTGTTAGAGTCTAGGACAGCACTGATCAGGCGAAAGGCAGAGAAACAACCTGCACGGATGGGTGTCATTAGGATTATATCAATAACTGATACTGAAACCGATACTTATCAATACTTTTATTGATCCTGCTTTCCATAATTTGTTGCATAAAAATAAGAACATCACATGAAAATATGTGAAAGGATTCGGTAGTTATTTTATTATCTTTTAGGTCATTGTCTTGTTGTAATATCCAGCAGGAACTCACCCTTGGTGGGGTGCCAGCCCACCGCAACCATTTATCAAATTATGTTAAACAATTAAAAACAACATGAGACTTTGTTCAGACAGCGACTTTTAATTCCTATTACTTGAACACTGTGCTTTATAACAGTGTTATAAATGGAACCTTTGTAACTTTATTCTAAGACCTCTTATCTCAATACAGTATCGTTTACTTCATAAAGCATAAGCTGTTCATAAGTACAAAACATTGCTTTAAAAATGCTTTATGCAATGTATATGCATGCTATGTAGTCTCTATGTGTAATTTTGTACTCATGTAGCTACTGTTTATTTGGTCCATTTTAAAGAAGGTGGGTGCAGCCTGTGCAAAAGTTCAGGCAAATAAATGGAAACTGTGCAATAAAATTAGCAGAAAAATGCCATATTTAAAGATGTACCTATTTTATATATTGCACAGTCAGCAAAGCCTGTCATTTTCCACACGACCATAGATGGCCTTCAAAGAAAGTGTTACCATTTATTTGTGCATACAGCAAAAACCTGTAAAGCTTAAGCAGTATAGAGTTCACAGGATATAGTTCAGTTATGTGTGTATATAT
>JBBPCZ010000040.1:2884197-2894881 GCA_037974445.1 Brycinus macrolepidotus | reverse complement strand
TGTTTCTTCACTGGTTCAGGCCTTAAGTTAGATGTGCTTTGTTCTGCTTGAATGATTCATACGTAGGTCACTGTGTGCCTTAACAAACAAAAACATCCTTCTGAAACTGGTCAGGTTCAGGGACTGGACTGAAAATGAGAGTCTTTGAAAGCCCTTCAGAAAGCCTGGAGAACTGTTCCTCAAGACTCCATTAAAAAATAAAAGAAAGTCTGGCTCTTTGTAGGCAAATTCTGAAGAAATGTGGGGTGGCTCAAGACTTTTGCCCAGTACTGTATAATTGCCAGTTTTTCCTTTTTTTGACATTTTACTTAAAATATTATCTTTTGATATGCAAAGTATGCAAATGAGTTTGTTTATTCTGAATGCCTATACTGTAATTCTGTTATAGATTGTAGGTCTACAGTTTTGCTATACTGTCAATATGACACTTTTGCTGTCTATGAATATTTAAACAAAAAATAGGTTTAGCCAATAGGATTAGCCATGAAACATGTATTTAGCTATCCACTTTGTACTATTTTCCCTTTTTTCTTCCAATTTCCCTGCAGTGAAAATGGTTAAATTGGCTATCCAGTGGTGCAGCATGCTTGATATCATCAAAACAATTAGATTTCCAAAATCAGTCAGTCTTCAAACTCAGAAACCAGAATGTTAGCATGCTGTTTTCCTGACTTCATCCTCATTGACAACATTAACAGCCTCTGTCCTGTCCTTGTTGTGTCCCCGGCAGCGGCGCTGACGTACAAGTGCACGGGGGACCAGTGGACAGTGTACTGCAGAGTGATCCGGGAGAAGAACCTGTGCCAGGACATGCGCTGGTACCAACGCTGCTGCCAGACCTGCAGAGACTTTTACGCCAACACAATGTCCCACAAGAGTTAATGATCCTGGCACTCGTTAACACGTAGCAGCTTATTTTTGATGTCCTTTTTTTTTTTGTACTGTCTTAAGTGACACTGTTTATATTATTGTTGGAGATTATCGTAAGTGAAAATCAGTGTAAAAGCAGTAACAGGCACACAGTGGATTTTGCAAATGGGATTTTAAAGCTTTTAAGGTTGTGACTTGAAAAAAGGATGCAAAAGGTCTATGACTTTATTTTTTTCTTCGCTGTAAACCAAAGGTTAACAATATTAGGAGGCAGTTGGAGACTTCTTTAGCATCCCAGTTTGGCTGTTGTACAGCAAGCTTGGCGTTCGAAGAGTTCTGAAGAACCATTTGGCTAGCATTGCTTTTTAAAAGCCACTGGTTGGCCAATAACCCCACCATACTGGATCTTTTTGTTATTTGTTTTTTTTCACTCTCCTTGCTTTTAAGTGTTCCCCTCTCCTAGATGTCTTAAAGAGGTCCATTAAGTCCCTGAAAGAGGACTTGTAATTCAGAACCCCATGGCCTGTGAGCTCTTGCTCTTCAACATTATCAGTAGTGCTGTGCCGTCTCTTTGGTTGTTCTTGTTGTGCAAATGACTCTTCGGTTTATTCAGTGTCTTTAGCATATGGTTCGTGGTGCTTGCACTGTTGGATGTGGATCTGTGCCAGACAGAGTGTCCGTTTGTATTCAGATTTGAGCTTAAGGTGTAGCGCAATGGTAACCAACCCTGGTCCTGGAGATGAATCTCCCTGCAGAGTCAAGCATCAACCACAATCTGCCACACCTGCTCCGTCTGCTTGACCATTTAAAAAAGTCAGTCTAAAACAGTTTGTTTGCTCTCCTACACACTCGCCATTTGCTGTGCTTTCGCTCCGCCGCTCTCTGGACCCCCTCCCTCTGTGGGTTTTCTCCACCCACTTGTGGGCGGAGACTATCCTGAAAGTTCTCCCGGGTTCAAAGATCTTGTGTTGTTTTCCATTTGTTTCTGAGACCTAAAATAAAAGACATTTGGGCATTTTTGTTCTTTATGGCAATTTTTAAAACCCCATCAACACAAACTGGGGAACTTCCATAGTTGTTTTGCCATATGTCAACGATCTATCATTTTTTGCACTGCCAGCAGGGTTAAAGTGAAGGTAGATCACTCCAACAAACTGACCTTGCACATCAGTGCTACAGGCCGCTGGCGTTCTAAGAGTTAACTTCTTTAGAAGTCCACAATTAACTGGATCATCTGCATCACTATTAGGTGACCAGGGACGGAGCATGTTAACTGCAATTAAACTCTGTACTAAAGTAGATCTTCAGGACCAGGGTTGGTGCGGAGAGTAGGGCTGTGACGTAAGATTTTCTTCATGGCCAATTAATCTATTTGATTAATTGATTAATCAGTCTGTTTCCAGCATCACCATCAACAGTTCTATTAGGGATTTCCAAACAATGGAAGCCATATCACCCCCTACCTTTCCTGTAGTGTACTACAATTTGTCAGAATGGTTGTATCATCACTGTCCAAAGAAAACCATGTGTCTTCATTTTTTTTTTCTTTCATTTTTATTATCTTTTATCATGACTTTTATGATCAGTGAAAGGATTTTTTGGCCAAATTAATTAATGCTTAATTAAAAGCAATTTAATTTACAATTCCGATTGGTCTGAATGTCAAACAAACAAAAAAGATACAGCAAAAATGGAGATACAAAACTTAGAACAGTGACAATATGTTTTTTTTTTTGTCAGTGGATGAAGAGGCACTGGAGTTGAGGCAACTTTCTAGTGCCCTGTTTTTTGTTTTTTGTTTTTTCAACCAGTGTTAACAATCTGAATGTTCATAGACACTTTTCAACACTGACCTCAGCACATATGGACACATGATACATAAGGAAATGCCCCTCAAAACACATCTCATGTGCATAGACGTTAGTAGTTGTTCACCTGAAACCAGTACAGTCCTCCTTTCAGACTGCCGTCTGTCTCCATAGGAATCAATGGGAGGTAAAACGAAAGGCTGCTGTAATGTAAATGGCCTACAGCATTGCTTATTACTCCATGCTTGTCTCCTCTCATTATATTTTCCATATGTGTAAACACCTTCCTTGCCCTCACCCAGCAATCCTTATGTGACTTCTTTGACCCAGTTTAAACGGTTCATTTTGCGAGAAAAGACCACCAAGACGGCTAAAGCTGAGTCAACACTATAGCAGAGTAGCACAATAGATAAGCACACAGTCCTACGAAAGACTAAGGCTAAAAAAACATTGCCTTAATATCAGCATTTGTGAATGAAGGTGAAGAAAAATGGTTATTCTGAACCAGCACAGAAGCCAGAACTCTAACCCTCATATCCCAGAGACGGGTGGTCTCTGCAGCTGAGAATGCAGGTGGTCAGCAAGCCCAGCATCCAGCAATGCTGATGTCCAACTGAGATACAAAATAGCAGAGGTAGAAAAGTTGATCTTTTAAAACCCCACCCCTGTCCTGCAGCTTGGTGGATGAAACTGGACTTTGGTTTTCAACCCCCGTAGAATCTTTTATTAGACAGAAATGGACATATGGACAGTTTGGGGCTTCTGACAGGTTTTGTAGGAGGGTGGTCTAAAGGTGCTCTGAGTATGATTTTTCCCTTTATGTTTATATTACTGGCACAGGGCTGGTCACATGACTAAACGAAATCCAGTGTAGTTTGAGATCCAGAGAGTCTGTAGCGAGGAGAACTGCCACTCTGTACTGTGTTTCAGGTTGGTCAGACACTAGAGGGCGCTCTTGAGAGAGTCCAAAATCAACAGGTCCAATAGTGTTTGAGGAAATCTGCAATGCGTAAATGGTTAAATAATGAAGAATGTACTTTCATAACAGAACAGCATAACATATTTCAAATACGGGACTTTTTAACAGTGCCTTATGTACATCTATGATGTTCAAACTGTTTTAGGGCCGTTTCTGTTAACTGATGTGTGCGTACACAGCAGATACAGCACTGTGCAAAAGTCTTGAGCCACCCCTCATTTCTTTATATGTTGTAGGGAAATACAATACATTAGATCAGTACAGTGATTTATTGCAGCATGTGGAAACATACATTCTAACCAGCTTTAGGTAAGCATTTTTGTGTTTTCAGGAATAGTTCTCCAGGCTTCTTGAAGGATGTTCCAAAGCTCTTCTTTGGACGCTGGCTGGTTCTCTGTAGAGATGATCCCACGCTGCTTCAGTAATGTTGAGATCTGTGCTTTGGGGGAGGCTGATCCATGACTGACAGTATTCCATTGTGATTTTTACTGTCAAGGTGCTTTCATTGCATTGGCAGTGCGTTTGGGATCGTTGTAATGCTGAAAAATGAAGCCGTTGCCAATCAGATGCTTTCCAGATGTAACTGCAGGGTGGCTCAAGCCTTTTGCACAGTACTGTACATGGTAATTTTCACAAACTCGTCTGTGGGCTTTTTGTCTACCTGGATTAAAAGCTGTGTCCACTAGGGGGCATTTACAAAACATTTCCAGCTGGCACAGTTTTTTTTGGATTATTAATCATGATTTAGCCCACGTTTTTGACATTAAATAGAGAGACTGTAGTGTACAACATAATCAGATGGCAGAAGTGGCTGTGGTAGACTGCCCCTAGTGGTTATGTTGGTATTGCATCTCATGGATGCACAAAGGTGCAGGATCAACATAAAACAAGCATAAAATGTGCCAACGAACATAAAATGTGCAGTAGCTAAATGCACCATTTAATTAACATTTTTAGCTTTCACTCCCATTCACTGTGAACTTGCTCACTGGCGCCCTCTAGCGATTTGCTGTTCTGTATAGTGGGAGGAATGGAAGGTGGCCAGATTTCCTTCAAACTGCCTCTGATTTGGACGACAGTCATTTCCACAGCTCGAGGGTCCAATGTTCACCTTATAATATTATTTACAGTATATTATTTTGCTTTATATTTAATGTCCTACTAAATGTACCTTCTGTTGATGTTTAAAGTGATGGTTTAATGTTTTTAGTTTCCACCATTGCACATTTGTTTATTTGTGTAAGGAGAAGCAGTCTATAACTGTGACATCCACCTCGTTGGAAGCTTAGAAAAGTCACTGTCCAATGAAAACCACGTATCTCTTTTTTTTTCCACTTTTTAATTTTTTTTACGTCACCTGAATCCGTGCCTGCCCTTTATACTGTGAAAAATGCACCAACAGAAATGCTTCAGAATGATTTACAGTGATTTACAGTACCAGTTACCTTGTTGGTGCAGAAATACTTGTTTATGCCTTATAAACTGTCTTATATTTAGCATGTTGAGTGGATTAAATTAAAGAAATGGGAACAAGTGTCTAAAGATGCAAGGAGCCTAGATAAAGGAGTTCCAGCCACTCAGCATTCAGCACCACCAGTATACTGATCACCACCTGATCATCTGGAATCATGTGCACCTGTTTCTTCACTGGTTCAGGACTTAAATTAAATGTGCTTTGTTCTGCTTGAATGATTCATACGTAGGTCACTGTGTGGCTTAACAAACAAAAAACTTTCCTCTGAAACTGGTCAGGTTCAGGGACTGGACTGAAAATGATAGTCTTTGAAAGTCCTTCAGAAAGCCTGGAGAACATTAAAAGTCTGGATCTTTGGAAGCAAAATATGAGGAAATGAGAGGTGACCTTCTGCACAGTACTGTACATGAGAAGTAAATATTTTTTTTGTCATTGTGGAGATACCTTTTTTTTGGACAGTGACAAAATTCGAGGAGAGGAACGGTACCACGAAACGTGATCCTCATGCGAAAAATCTTTGGGTGAACTTTGAGTGCATGGCGAGACTGAAAGGGTTACACACGTTCATAACAGGTTTTAACCTCGTTGGCAGGTGCATCGCTTTGGGTTACTGGAGTCGGTGTAAAATGTGAACTTTGACTGCACAGTTTGTGCTTCACAGAAAAGTCCCACTGGTGAGGGTGATCCAGTCTGCTTGTATGAGTGTGTATGAGTGTGTATGAGTGTGTGTGTGTGTGTGTCTGTGTGTCTGTGTGTGTGTGGATTTAGATACCTTGGCCCCTGTTTTCTCAGGCAGCACAGGGTTCATTTGGTGCTAGACAAGTTTCACTACTGTGGAATTCAGCAGTTTCCTCGTGTCCCCATTTCTTCCGTATATATTTTTTCCGACATGCGTTTTGTCGTCACTATTTAATACTGAAATGTAGCTGCCTTTGTATCTCAGAACTAGGCTGTTTGGTGCCAACTGCTTCATTTACTGATATAGTGCCGGCCTGTGTATATTTCCCAGTACTGTATGTCTTTAGTTGCACACATGATTGGTACATAAACTGCCACTCTATGCATTTTCAATGGTGCTGATTTGATTCAAGTTGGTGAAATGTTTATACAAAAATAAATTAATATCTTGTAACACTGGGGGATTGAACCTTATTACATCATGATGTCCATTGTTTGTGAACCGCAGCTACTATGAATGTGTTCTCTTTTAGAAGAATACAGAGTTTCATTGGTTTCAAAGGAAAATGAGGTTCTATGGATCTTAAGCTGTGAAACGAAATAAAACATTCACAGCGATGTCAGGTTGAAACATAATTGATGTATTTAGAGATTTGATTATGTGCTAAACTGTTGTTTTGATTGTCTGGTTCAAAAAGTTTCAACACAGTTGAATTTAGTTGGGTGAAGTGGTGCAACCAAGCCTTTCTTCTATCATCAGGAGATCTCAGGTTTAATTCCCCATGCGTGGCTGAGCATTCATGAGAACATATCTGGCCTCGCTCTCTCTGGGTGGGTAGGATGTCTCTTCCCATGAGTGTCTATTAGAATTCCTAACAGAATTGGCAACTAGTGCTCTCCTCCAAGCGTGTTTAGCTGCCCATCAGCAACCATTCAAAAAGATATAGTGAAGCTTCACACGATTTAGAGGAAGTCTTCACCCTCCCAGCACTGGTGGTATCATGTAATAAAGGGATCTAGTGGGTGAAATTAGTTAAATGGTGAGAAAACTGGGTAAGAATTAAAGAAAGTGTATCTTATAAACAACTCAAGTTGTGTTGCAATATGTAAGCTTAAGTTTTCTGGAAAAAAAAAATCATATCTCCAAGAATGTAACTACAGGAGAAGAAAAAAGCTTTCTTAACATTCTATGAAAATTTCTATTGGGCAATTAATCACGAAATGTGGACAAACAGTGTAAACTGTGAATTCAAATGATGTAAAAAAGGAAAAATTACAAAAACGGTGATGGATTTGTTCTGACAACGACAAATTGCTGCAGGGCTGTTTTCCTGATGTATTTCATGGTTATTCTGAACACTTTTACAAAGACTTTTTTTTCTGAATAAGGGGCTCTGTGAGGTCATTAAAAGCTATTTAATTCATTTTAAAATCACCAGTCTGAAGATCCAACATCTTCCCACTGTTTATCTTTGTATTCTGTCCGTTCTTTCTCTTCATACCCGCCTCCGCCGGCATTCCTTCACCCTAGCATTGACAACATCCCGCAGTATGCAGATCAGTTGGCGCTCTCTTGACAAACGGCCACCTGGCCCGCTCACTTCGCCTGTAAATCCACCCCGTGGCTCGAGGGCAGCGGTGAAGGACTGTGTGAAGGTCACTCCTGTTTTCAGAGAGCGCGGGAGCTCTCGGTTTCTGCCTTTTTATCCTGCTGCTTTTCATCCATTTTTTTTCTTTTCCTTATTTAATGCTCCTCCAGACCTTATCTCATATGCATAAACCCAAAAGGCACAAAGAAAATGGTAAAAAATAATAAAAAATAGTGCCTTCCTCATACGTACGCTGGCTCCTTTGGCTTTCAATGAACCACATCTAAGCATGAATTTGAGCTCATCTCAAAGGAGCGGCAAAGCAGCCTCAAATTGTATTTTTTTCAGCATGGTTCATTGTTATCTCCGCACCTGGAGACACATCCATAAAAAAACAGCATGTTGTCTTTCTTTCAAAGAGGATTCAGCGCCGAAATATGATGCAATATAGTGACTGTGCTGAAAGACGATCCTGAAAAATACACCCCAAAAGCAATTATTAAATCTGGAGTTTTACTCCACTGTTCTGTTTTGTTTTTTTGGCTCCTCAGCAGAAGTTTGTTAGAAAGATCAGTCTTGCAATGTCATCGCGTTCAGCTGCGATTCCCTGGCAGGAACATTAGCGCTCTGCCACTTGCATATTGTGTTCGCCTTCACTATCCAGCCCCAGATATTAGACTCTGCGATATTAATTATAGCCTGAATTTAGCTGAATTTAGAGCTTGATACGCGTGTGGAGAACAGAAGGCGGTGGAGTTGCATCTGGAGAGAGAGAGAGAGAGAAATAAGAGAGAGAGAAAATAGAGAGAGAGAGGAGAGAGCTAGAAAGAAGAGAGAGAAAAGAGCGAAACAAGAAGAGAGAGAGAGAATGAAGGAGGTTGAGCACCATCTAGAGAGAGAGAGAAAAAGAGAGAGAGGGAATAGAAAGAGAGACAGAGAGAGAGAGAGAGAAAATAGAGAGAAAGAGAGAGAGAGGAGAAAGAGAGCTAGAAAGAAGAGAGAGAAAAGAGCAAAAAAAGAAGAGAGAGAGAGAACGAAGGAGGTTGAGCAGCATCTAGAGAGAGAGAGAGAAAGAAGAGAGAGCACAGAGAAAGAAGAGAGAGAAAGAGAGCAGAGAGAGAAAGAAAAGAGATAGAGAGAGAAAGAAGGCAGTGGAGCAGCATCTAGAGAGAGAGAGAGAGAGAGTGAAAGAAAGAAAAAAGAGATGGGAGAGAAAGAAAAGAGAAAAAGAGAGATAGAGAAAAAGAGAAAAAAGAGGGAGAGAAAGAGAAATGAGAGAGAAAAAAGAGAGAGAGAGAAAGAGGAGAAAGAGAGAAAGCTAGAAAGAAGAGAGCGAAAAAAGAAGAGAAGAGAGAGAAAGATGCAGGTCGAGCAGCATCTAGAGAGAGAGAGAAAGAAGAGAGAGAGCGAAACAGAGAGAGAGACAGAGACAAGAGAGAGAGAGAGAGACGAGCACTTGCTCTTTCAGAGCCGGTCAAAGCGAGCCTCTATTACTTTATGTTCTTTAACAGATGAGGTCATCCCATGGTTAATGTTTTATAGCAGTGAAGCACAGAAAAGGCTTTTGGGGGGATGGAGCCCATATATAACCCTAATTGAAATGTTGTGCTGTAATGCAAAACCACATCCTTTACATTACTCTGCTTGTCCTGTAATGCGATTCTTGGTACCGACACCCATCAGTAGGTCCTGATCAAAACATTACACGTAAAAAAAAAAACAAACATCAGCTTTCTTTTATGACTCTATAGTGTTCCTCACCATGAGCTGAGCATTTCAAAAGGATGTTACATATGAAGCATATGATGCTTAAAAGTTAGAAAGCGAGCGGTACGGATCCGTGCTGGAAGGGTCACAAATGTTAAATTGTTGTTGTACAGCAAAACAACTTCTTATATGTTTGGTGTTCCTATGTCATGTCGAACCAAAGTTATAGTAATAGTATAATATAGTAAAAAACATAATAATAATAATTGCTACTGGGGTTTTTAAAATGATGTCACATGCAAATGCCCATAAAGAACAAAAATGTCTTAGAAACAAATGGAAAAAAAACACAAGATCTTTGAACCCGGAAGAACTTTCAGGATAGTCTCCGCCCACAAGAAGGTGGGGAAAACCCGAAGAGGGAGGGGGTCTGGAGAGCGGCTGAGCGGTTTTAGGCTGTTTTACACCGTTTTTATTTGTTGAAATCAGTTTTTACTAATACATTCTGAGTTCTAAAGGTTAAAAACATAGTCCTGATCTCTGACAGGATGCTCAGATATTTCATGGGCCAAAAAGACCTCTAAGGTC
Organism: Brycinus macrolepidotus; assembly: GCA_037974445.1. NCBI lineage: Eukaryota > Metazoa > Chordata > Actinopteri > Characiformes > Alestidae > Brycinus > Brycinus macrolepidotus. The sequence continues at coordinate 2,885,188 of JBBPCZ010000040.1, read as the reverse complement.
ATGTATCACGTTGTAGGTGACCAAGAAAGCAACTCTAGGTGGAAGATGTTTTTCTCTGTGGGAACTACGATTGGCATTTTTGAAAATTGCACACAAAAATATTACAAACATGGTACACTTTGTCCTGTGTACATTTTCCCACCTGATTCTTAGGACAGTGAGATCATTAAGGAGGAATGTGAATGTTGCTACATGTATTCTAACCCAGCTGAGCATTCAGTTTTGCATTAAAACTAGTTTGGAAATGTTAATTTATCCAATTTTACACTTGCCTTAAATGTAATTGACAAGAGTAGCATCCAAATATTGCTTCTTTAGAACTGGAGCTATAAGGCTAAAGTTCCTAGAAGTCAATAGTCACCCAGATCTTTACTGTAAATACATCGCTAAAACTTCTCGACATTCTCAAACCATATCCAGCTCTTGATTTAAGCTGGGGTGGACTTGAAGATGTGGTTTAAGACACAGTATGACTTACTATGAGCGATAAAAATGATGGATGAAAGTAGACGAACAAAACCAAGAGTAAACAGCTCAGAACCAGAACTTTTTACAGCCACACTGGTTTATTGTCATTTTTTTCCAGTTTTCTTAAAACTACTAAATGCTATATTCTGTCATTAACTTACAGCTGTTGCTCAATAGATTTGTTTCTGGTTGCCATGTCCGCCTTTACAGCTTTCCTATTGCCACATTAGCCTTTTCAAGATCGCACCATCTGGTTCCACAGAGGCCGTGTTTCCACCCAGTGGACACAGGTGATATTGCAGTTTACCGTGGTCGTGGTATTCACAGATTTTTGAACTGCATATCAATTTATTGCTGTCTTTTTGTCTGATTTATTTAAAACCTACAGCCCAGAGACCTGGTCACTGTTAACGCTTGCATGTTGTCATCTTCTACCTACTTCAGGTATCAGAATCAGAATCAGAAAACTTTATTGATCCCGCAGGAAATTGCTTATGTGATGACTGCCACAACACACAAAGAC